>CAJHQP010011401.1:0-15247 GCA_905132765.1 Moricandia arvensis
CATTTATATCTCTTGAGTTAACTAATCTGTACTTATGGTTTAAAGTTATGGTGAGGAATTTTAGAGGTGAAGCTTCAAAATTAAATAAAAAATAAAAAATATATATTTTAATCATTTTTTTCTTTGGAATATATTTTGTGATTAAAACTTTAAAGAATTTATTTAAAATATTTTCCTTTAAAATTTTTGTTCAACAAAATATAAAAAAAGTTTTTTTTCGTCAACGATATTAATGAAGTTGTGAGACTCAATTTTCTTCGGTCAAACTTGAGAGACTCAATTTACTACATATACCATATTCAAAACTAACTGAAGACAGTATTTGAATCGAAGAGAAAATGCACTTCATATACAAGATTTTGATCATAGCACTGACACAAAAACTATAGAGTGCCATTCGTAGCATGATTTTGCTTCAATATTTGTAGCGTAGTTTTTTTAAAAAAAAAAATCTTAAATCCTTGATTTTTCAGTTTGGTTCTTTTTTCTCTCCTCAAAACAGATGCTACCACGGCATACCAGTCAATATAAATCCCTTCAGTGTCAAAAATAGGGCCAACTAAATCACCAGAAATAGTCTTTCACGCTGGAAAGAGTCCACACTCAATAGACATATGATTTTATGTTAGATTGTTAATATATGTAAAACTATATACTTATACATACAAATTTCATTTAAAATATATTTTATGTTCAGTTTTCAAACTAATGTATATATATATACATATATATATATATATTAAGCTTATATTTATATTTTATGTAAAAATATATATCCTGTATATGCCTCGTTTAGGCATCCGCGTATACGGCTAGGCGCTATACGTTCATCTGAGCGCCTAGCGCGTTTTAGAACACTGGATATATTAAATATAAAATTTTATAGGTTTATGACTAAAAATATATGATTCAGATTAAAAGAAAATACTTATTCATTTATAATAATTTTAAATAATTTTATATTATAATTGTGAAAATATAAATAAATTAATTTTATAAAAGCTATTATCCAATTAATTATTTTAATATTTCATAAATAATTAAGAAAATATATTAAAAATATATTTTATATCTCTAATAAAAAATTCAGTGCATAAAGATAATTTCTATTCTCTCTATTTTCATATTATTAAATTTTTGATTTTTTTAACAAATATATAAAGCATGACTTTATATTTTTATTTATTTATGATATTGTGTTTTTTAAGTGGAAGCGTGATTTCAAAACGAAATCTTAAGCTTCCAACGTGTTTTAAATATGAAATTTTGGAAGCGTTTTGGAAACGAGATTCCGTAAATTTTCACAAGGTTTTGATTTCGGTTTCGAAGCGAGAAGAAAACGTTCGATGAAAATTCCATGTAACCTAGAGAGAGACCTGTATTTTCTGGTCATGAATTAAGAAAATTAATTTTAAATTTGGTTATTAAATTTTCTGATGTTAAAATATAAAGTTACTAGCAGTATTTTAATTAGTAGATTTTCAAGATTTTTGTGATTTTATGGTTTTTTCTGAATTTCTTAAGTAAAAATAAAAAAAAATTCAGATTTCATGTTTTCGGATGAGATTCTAAAATATTTTGACAAATATTATTATAAATTTTCTAATTCACATTAAATCATATATATATACTCACTAAAACAAATTATTTCAAATCCTCTCAAATTTAAGAATTCGATGTGATTTGATTTTCAGAGACTTGTTAGATGAGTTTATATGAGAATAGTTGTTATGATTTAGTTAAAACACTTTCAAATTCCATAGAAAAACTTTTGCACTTTTGATTTACATTTTTAACTAAGAAAAAAAATTCTATAACATTCTTACATCATAACAACTTCTAAAATACTCCCTCTGTTTCACAAATATAGATTTTTTGGTATTTTCACACATATTAAAAAATACATTAAATAACTATAATAAATGTATCGTTTTCTGTAATTTTCAATTATCAATAACTTTTAACCAATACTAGTTCAATAAATTTAATTATTTTTTGAAGTTTACAATATTTTCATAAAAACATAAAAAAAATCTATCTTTGTGAAACATTTTTTTAATCTCTCTTAATGAAATGGAGGGAGTATACTACTTATAATATTTAATAGTAATATGGGTAACAAATACATTTTAAAATCACAATTTCAAAAGCATCAGATTTTTATTTTAAATTTTAAAATTGTATTAGAATAACATAAGATTTTTCGTATAATACAAATCATTCTAAATCTGATATTACATATATTCCTATAAATTGAATGTACACTGAAATTATATGTTTGAGTGTATATGTGTCCGGCTGTTATTCATAAAATAATATGGTTTAGGCTCGTCATATAAGAAGACATGTGTATAAGAAATTATAATGGGAATCAAGTGCCGTTAACTCAACTGAAAAAGTATCATAATCAAAACTTAAATTACTCAAAACTGAGTGAAGTTTAAGATGAAATTAAAATTAAAGATATGATATGGTTCAAGTTTGGAATGATTACGGGTCCTGATCCAGAACCTCGCAAATTTATGACGTTAAAGCAACTAATTTTCTTAGCATATCGAAGTATATATATATATATGGAATGTTGTGTTGTTAATTGTATAGTTCAGAAAAATTGTGTTTATTTTAGTTAGATAATAAATTGTATGAATAATATTCTATTTATATAAACGGTTATTTTATTATTTAAATAAAAATTGGTTTAGACAAATACACCCGAATAGATAAACCAAAATAACAAAATTTTCTATGGAAAAATCTTACATTTCTAGTTAGAGAATCCAAAATTACATTTTACCTTTAAGGAATGTATGATATCTTGAATGCTTGAACACGTTTTTGAAGAATCTTTATCTTATTCAACTTTGTAAAGAAATTTGGCCGTGCATAAAGTTCTTAATCATGGTGATCAGATTCTTGCAGTCCGTTCATAAAATGGTGGCAAGTTGAATGACGTAGCATACGCTCTATTTTCCGAATGAGTGTTTCTAATTCTTAATGCAAAGTTGAATGCGGTTTTCTTATGTACCTCGTACCCATTAATTGGATTTGTCCAAAGATGTTTTTCATACTCATCCACAACCATTAAAATGAGAGGTGGAAGTCTATGATCCATCCACCATATATTTGTTCTCAAAGCATATGGCTTGTGAATCAATGTTAATGGTTGTGATGTTATAGGAGCAACAACATTCGCTAAGAACCAATCTTGTCACTCTCCTTCTTCATGTATGATCATTTCTAGGGGACATTTATATATATTTAAATAGTTTATTGTTTCGTGCTTTCCAAAAAAAACTAAATTTTCTAGGGATATGGATCTCTGTTCAGTTATGAATCCTCAATATTGTCTTTCTCTAAAAAAGATAGTTCATAATGGCATAAACACTTGATACCGGGAAAGTGTCTAGACTCGATGGTGTTACTGATAAGTTTCATGCTTGTAAGGGCGGCTGGCACTCAAAAATGGCATAATGAGGTTCCTCCAAATGGTGCTCCTCCTCCTCCTACCTATGCTTCGGGAGTACATCCCGCTTTGTTGGTCCGCCCGATGCACCTTACGTTCATTATACCATCAAAGATCTTCTCGCCCCAGTCGGTACGAGAATGTTTAGATGTTTTAAACCCCGATCGACCACTTGGAACTTATTGGTACATAATCTTTTAGATGAATTTTATTATGATTTGAATTATTTATTTACTTTAATTTGGTTAACTTATTTGGTCATTATTCTTTCCATGTCTAGGGTGGACGCTCTCGTCGCATGAAGTGTTTCTGATACGATCAAAGGTTATTTCATAGAGGTGTGATATAGCCTATTTATTACCAGTTTTAGGTCATGTTATAGGCTCTATTTAGGATCTATTATGTGTGTCTAGACTATGTTTAGGAGTATTAACATGTTTAGGTACTCACTGGAAGCAATTGGAGCTTTTGGGATATTTTGAAGCATTTAGGATACTCAGCCAGAAACTCAGAGTCGGAGTCAGTTTATTTATGAAGTATCGATTGACGTCACACATTGTGTTTCGATCGACGGCCAAGTCGGCTGCGAAAT
Organism: Moricandia arvensis; assembly: GCA_905132765.1. NCBI lineage: Eukaryota > Viridiplantae > Streptophyta > Magnoliopsida > Brassicales > Brassicaceae > Moricandia > Moricandia arvensis. Next base: position 4,056 of record CAJHQP010011401.1, read on the forward strand.
TAATGAAGACCTGAGAAATTACAAGATTTTCCCAGAAGTTTCATCATTTGCAAGACAAGTCCCTGGCCGAAATTTAGACTATTTATTAAGATTTTCTATCTTAGTTTAGGAGGCCGCCAGAGAGTTAGTTCTAAGAGTTGGAAGACCTTGCTCCATCTACTGGAGAGAGAAATCTGACCATTATTACATAGAAGACCTTGAACTCCTTATCTCTTTACTCAATTTATTTAATGCAATTTATTCACACTTTGATCATGCTCTTTATTGCTATGTTTGAGTAATTCATTGTTAGATTTAGGGTTGTTCAATGGTAGTAATGTTTTGTTGATTAAATAGAATTGTTAGGAAAATCTTCTTGGTTCTTTTTTTAAGTTGCTCTTAATGCTAAGTTGAATTTGATCATCTCAATCTTAGAATTTAGTGTTCCATAGCGCAAGCGAGAGCCTGGTTATGACCATGAACCTATCTAAACAATCTAAATAACTGGTAACAAGCGAGAGTTGAATTAGAAGTTTAGAGAACCCATCAAACCCGAAACCAGTACCATTTAGAAAGAGCATCGATCAATACCACCATATGGACATTGATCGATAATCAACTGAGATGCGCGAGAGCGATCTTCTAAACCCTGAGGTTTGAGTTCAAGAACGGTACTTAATTAAAACCCTAGCAATCTATTAGTCGACATTACCTAATCCTACCTGGAAATTTTCCCTAAATCTAATCCCTTAATTTAACCTTCACAAACCAAATCAATCTTGAAATCACTTCATTTATTATTATTATTATTATTATTATCATTTATCTAGCTTTAATTCGACAGCAATAAGTCTATTTTGCAATCTTAGAGTATATGTGGATTCGATCCCTAAGTACTACATTAGACCTTTTATTTGAGAGAATAAAAGTGGGAAATAAGGTTAATTTGAGAGTGATATAAAACCCCACATCAAATTTGGTGCCGTTGCCGGGGACTTTTTCTTATTGCCATTAGATTTCGTTTAGAATATTATCTAGATTTTTACTTTACTGTTGCTAAATTATTCTTTCCATGATCCTTTGATACAAGTACTTAAAGGGAGAGAATATGGACTCAGGAAAACAAGAATCGATCGACGGAGCGCATCCTGAGGCGATCGACACGTCTCCTCTACTGTCGGGTGACACCCTTCCATTGCCATCAATCGATACCGATCAGCCGGAAGCAGGTAAGTACGCCTTTACTGATTCTGACAATAATAATATAGTCTTGATAGAAACAATGAACAATGAAAGCAATGAAGCAAAACAACTATTAAACATCAGGGGTCTCCAATCCCTGATCAAAACACTAAATCTCCAAAGAATGAGATAAAGCATGAATTACCAATGCTCGATTACCTAAAACCCAGCAGAACTTATACCAATAAGTCTGCAATTCGATTATCAGACAACCATACATGAAGCTCTGGGCTTGATATTAACTTCCTAATTATGACGAGCAAAAATCATTTAAGTGGTTTTCCTACTTAACACCCGAATGACCACATCGAGATGCTAGAAGACATGGTGAAATGCGATTTAAATCGCTGCAAACTTTTCCCTTTTTCCCTTGAAGGTGACGCCAGGAGGTGGCTAAACCAGCTACCACCAGGATCTCTGACTTGTTGGGAAGATATTAGAAGTGCCTTCATCAATCACTTCTTTGACGAGGAGGGATATTGGGGACCGAGAAGAGAAATATCCACATTCATTCAAGGTGGCCGTGAATCTTTTAAAAATGCATGGGCGAGATTCAAGAGCTACCAGCTTCGTGCCCTCACCATGGATTCTCAGAACCCAACCCTTCAACACTTTCTATAGAGGACTAAAACTAGACTATCAAACCATCCTTGATACAACCATCGAGGGGAACTTTGGTACCCGAAGCCTCGCAAGCGCTAAAAATCTGATAGAAAACATAGCTTTAGGTAGAACTTTCGAAAAGAGAGACATCGAAAGGGAGGAGCCCTCAATCCGAGTTAGAAAGACTCTTGCATCAGCTTCGACCATTCTGGAAGATGATGTTTTTCCCGACTTCGAAAAGCGAGTTGAGTTCTATGAAGTGATGAATCTGAATAACCAACACTTTAGGGAAAGCACTGGCAATTTCACAAGAAACTACGAAACCACTGTGGACAAACACGAAAGAAGTTCAAAGTCAAAGATGAATCAAGTCTTCATAGGAAACCGTAGAATAGCCACTAACCTCAATGAGAAGTTAGATCTGATATACTCGGAGATGACGGAACAATTCGAAACTCTAAGCGAACACATTAAGATGACCGACAGCCAAGTGGCAAGTAACGCTATGTCTATCAGGAGAGAGGACGGATTTGCACCTGGTAAAACGGACGCTAATCTCAAGAGCTACTGCAATGTCGTGGCTCTATGTAGTTGTAGACAACTCACCCCTAGCGTTAAAGAAAGCATCACTATCGATATCGATGAATGCGGAGAAATCGCGATAAATGAAAAAAGAAAAATCGTACCCCGTCTCGCTCGCAACTGACGAGCGTATTAACGAGATTGCTCCCAAAACTGAAGAGTTGGACCAGACTGACAATCTTGAGATTTTTTTTAATAAACAAAAAGAAAAGATCATGGAAGTAGGAAACATCGATCGCGTCTCTTCACCGAGAATCGAGCGACATTCGGAACCCATAATCGACCCTCATCACCGAGATCAAGCGACATTCCAAACCTATAATTGATCGACACTCTGATTCAGAACCAACCGAACCGGTTCGAAGTAGGATTTACCAAGCAAACGCCCTTTTCCTAAAAACACGCTAAGCAGAAAAAGAAGCAGTTGGATAAAGCGATATGCAAGAAAGCATTTGACAAAGTAAACAATTAGATGCCGCTAAACGATCCCATTCACACCTTGTCTGCTATCAAGCAGTACGTGAAAGATGCGGCATTGTTGGGGTCAAAAACGCTACTCTCGAAATCAACATCTAAAAATTGTGTTTCCATAAGAATGTAGTCTCGATACCGTATCGACGAAAGTTTCCGAGCTAAAAACTTGAGAGAAAGGAACACTAAACCAACCAAGCAGTCCAACTCGCTGAACGGGCGAGTTGGACAGCATGGGCCAGCCAACTCTCCGCTCGCCCGTTCGGCGAGTTGGACTAATCCAAATTGCCGAACGGGCCAGTTGAACAGCATTGGCCGACCAACTCTCCAAACGGGCGAGTTGGTTAGCTTGGGCCGACCAACTCGCCTGTTTGATGATTTGGACTAATCCAACTCGCCGAATGGGCGAGTTGGAAAGCATGAGCCGACCAACTCACCCGTTCAGAGAGTTGGATCAGTCCAACTCGTCGAATGGGCGAGTTGGACAACACGGGCCGACCAACTCGCCCGTTCAGCGAGTTGGGTCGATCAATACAACCAATTTGCCTGTTCGGTGAGTTAGACAAGCCCAACTCGCCAAACGGGCGAGTTGGATCAAACATGATAGACCAACTCGCCCGTCCAGCGAGTTAGATGAGCCCAACTTGCCAAACGGGTGAGTTAGGTAGCACGAGCAATCCAAATCACCCAATCGGCGAGTTGGATCAATCAATCCATTTTCACCTTGTCCTCATAACTCCCTCTTTTGAAACTTGATTGAACTTATCTTTGTTTCGTCTTGATCGAGATCGACGTTGGAACTTAACCGAAAGAACTCATTTTCTTGTTAAAGGATAAGGTCGATCTTGTAAGTCAATAAACAGTTAACTAAACAATTGGAGTCGCATGCCCCATATGAAAGATCCTAACTCTCGGAAGACGTCGTCTTAGGAATGCTCTTTCGATAATATCGTAAAAACGCCTAAGTCAACAAACGGCCCAAGAAGGTCTAAGACTCGGATAAAGGCCCACTCACGATTTTATCCAAAATCGAGCCCAATCATTATAACGGTTTATATTTTATTTTGCAGGAAGAGATAAATGTTAAGTTCGGAAGATGTCAAGAGCAGAAGATAAATGTCAAAAGCAGAAGATAAATGTCAAAAGCAGAAGATAAATGTTAAGTTTCCAAAGATAATCGTGAAGATCCAGGGAAAAAGCAATATTTCAGCGAAGCGATAAATTCGAACAAGGGTAGAAGGGGAAAAATCCAACCGCCTCTAGAGGATTATATAAGGACTTCGAGGATGATGATGCAAGACACACGAAAATCTCTACTAAGACCAAACATAGCACTTAGAGCATTTAGGCAACTTTCCGTTTTTGTTATTCGAGCTACGACTTAACTATGGTTTTGTAGTCTTAGAGGATCTCGCCGACAGCTCTCATAGTCAAGGGTCATATCCTGTTGTAAATGCTCATACGCAAATTCGAAATAAGATATTTATTTGCTCTCTTTTTGATTCATACTTTATTTTTCTATCTTTGCTTCATATTCTGATTGATTGGCTTGTGGTTTAGCAGATATCTGGGACCTCTGGGAAACTAGGGTTTACCCTAAGTTCCTCATTCAACAGAAATTGGCAATGCGAATTTCGGTTCTCACAGTTTGACGCTAAAAAGAGAGGGCCTCAGATTATCTAACTCAAAAAACCACCGAACGTTTGAGACATAATTTTCCTAACGAAATGGAGAACGGTGTCATCTCCTTCAAGGAAATAGAAACGGCTAACTCGGTCAAAACTCTCAACGATCTCCTTGTCATTGAGCTGACAGTCTAGAATATCAATGTCGCGAGGATATTGGTCGACACCGGAAGCTCGGCCAACATCGTTTTCAAAGACACACTTAAACAAATGGAAGTCGACTTATCTGAAATTGCGGAAGATCCAAACCCGATCGTAGGGCTTTCGGGGAAAGCAACCATGACTCTCGCCACGATTGATCTCTCGGTAAAAGTCGGTAGCGTGTCAAAAGTTGTGGAGTTCTTGGTCATTGATCAACCCACATCCTACAACGCAATCGTAGGAACCCCATGGTTGAACTCAATGCAATCAAATCCGTCGACGTACCATATTTGCCTCAAGTTCCAGACCCCTCGCGAAATCGAGACCATCTGAGGAGATCATAGGATCCTGCGAGTTTCCTTCGCTGCAAAGTTGAAACGGAAGAACCCGTTAGTTGAATCTCCACCTAAAAAGAAAAAGAAATCGTCTACCATTGACAACGCCCCAGAACAGGACAATTCTGAAATATTTTGATAGTCGCGAGTAGCTGAAGCTTTGGACGGGAAACGAGAACCAGCATGCGAGCCCGATGTGTTGATATGTTTAGATGAAGCGTTCCCAGATCGTTTTGTAGAGATCGGTACGAACCTGAGCGAATCTCTGAAAATAGAGCTTGTATCTTGTCTGAAGGAGAACTTGCACACATTCGCATGGGCCGCGGAAGATATGACAGGGATTGACATCAATGTCACATGTCATGAGCTCAACGTTGACCTGACTTTCAAGCCCGTCAAACAAAAGAGACGAAAGTTGGGACCAAAACGTGTTGAAGCGGTCAACGTCGAGGTCGAAAAACTCCTCAAAGTCGGGTCCATAACAGAGGTCAGGTATCCCGTTTGGCTCGCTAACCAAGTAGTTGTGAAAAAGAAGAACTGGAAATGGAGAGTATGCGTTGATTTCACTGATCTTAATAAAGCATGCCCAAAGGATAGCTTCCCACTGCCACATATCGACCGCTTAGTCGAAGCAACAACGGGGAACAAACTCTGAGTATAATCAACTTAGAATGTATCCCGATGATCAAGAGAAGACCGCATTCATAACTGACCGCAACACTTACTGTTACAAGGTAATGCCATACGATCTCAAGAATGTTGGCGCAACTTATCAACGGCTCGTCAACTGTATGTTCTCAGAACAGCTTGGAAAAAAATGGAGGTCTACATCAACGATATGCTCGTAAAATCCCTCGAAGAACAAGATCATATTTCCCACCTCCGAGAATGCTTTGAAAGGCTAAACCTCCACAATATGAAACTGAATCCGCCAAAGTGTAGGTTTGCAGTGGCATCAGGAGAATTCATCGGTTACCTCGTGACCTACCTAGGGATCAAAGCTAACCCGAAACAAATTACCGCACTGATCGAAATGGCATCTCCAACAACGAAATGAGAGGTACATAGATTGACTGGTAGGGTGGCATCACTAAACAAATGTATCTCACGATCGACGGACAAATGTTTGCTCTTCTACGACACTCTGAAGGGGAACAAGAGATTCGAATGGACCGAGCAATGCGAAAAGGCTTTCCAACAGCTGAAGCACTACTTGGACACTCCCCCAGTACTCGTAAAACCTATAGAAGGAGAATCGTTGTTCTTGTACATCGCAGTATCAACCACGACAGTAAGCGGCATCCTTATCCGAGAAGAACGCAGCGAGCAATAGCCTATTTCTATGTCTATGTAATTAAAACTTTGATAGACGCAGAGACGCGCTATCCAATGATGGAAAATCTGGCACCTGCAGTGGTAATGTCAGCATGAAAGCTAAGGCCATACTTCCAGTCCCATACGATCGCAGTGCTCACATCATTACCACTGGGGGCTATCTTGCGTAGTCCCGGTCAATCTGGGAGATTGGCAAAATGGGCAATCAAACTAAGCGAGTACAACATCAAGTATCGAGCGAAAATCTGCGCAAAATCACAAGTACTCGCTGATTTCTTAGTGGAACTCCTTGCGAGATGCACAACCAATCGATAACCCGAATTGACCTGGACCCTCCACGTCGACGGATTCACATCCAAGCAGGGTTCTGGGATTGGAATCCGACTCATGTCACCAATGGGGGAAGTACTGGAACAATCATTCCGGCTAATCTTCCACGCCTCAAGCAACAAAGCTGAGTATGAAGCCCTGATCGCAGAATTACGATTGGCACACAGCTTAAAAATACGCTCAGGCCAACGCTCTAGCCGCCCTAGCATCGAGTTCGGATCCAGGATTAAGCAAGGTGATTCCCGTAGAGTTTATAGAACATCCTAGCATCCGACCACCCGTTGTCATAAACCTAATCGACTCTCCCGACAAAGTCGATGACCAAGCCATGCAAGATTCCGAGCGGATAAAATACGGATTCGATGAACCTTGGACGAAGATAATCCTTGCGTACATTGCCGATGGAAAACTCCCGGCAGAAAAATGGGATGCCCGAAAGATTAAAGCCAAGCCCCGCGATACGTCTTATTTGACGGAGAACTATACAAGTGGAGATTTTCATGGCCACTCATGACCTGCGTTGAAGGAGAGAAGGCACAAAAGATAATGGAAGAGGTCCATTCTGGGTCATGCGGAAATCATTCTGGCGGGAGATCTCTTGTAGTCAAAATCAAGCGCCACAGACACTATTGGCCAAGGATGATCAAAGATTGCGAGAACTTTGCGCGGAAATGCAAAAAGGGCCAAAGGCACGCCCCAACTATCAATCATAAAGCTGAGGTTCTCTCATCAATCTCGGCACCATACCCGTTCATGCGATGGTTGATGGATATAGTCGGACCCATGCATAGGTATAAACAAAAAAGATTCTTGCTGGTCTTGACAAACGTTTTCTCAAAATGGTGGAGGCAGACTCCTACGCAAGCATTAAGGATGCCCAAGTTGAAAGCTTCGTATGGAAAAACATTGTTTGCAGGCATGGAGTCCCATAAGAAATCGTAATAGATAATGGGTCTCAGTTTATTTCGACTAGATTCAAGGCCTTCTGCGAAAAATGGAAGATACGACCAACAAAATCAACCCTTAGATACAACCGCAATGCAATGACCAAGCCGAAACTACTAACAAAACCATCCTTGATGGACTCAAGAAACGTTTGGACGCCAAGAAGGGTAGATGGGCCGAAGAACTTGAAGGAGTCTTATGGTCGCATCGCACAACTCCGAGACGTGCAACAGGAGAAACCCCGTTCGCCCTCGTATAAGGAGCATAATGCATGATCCCAGCGGAGGTCGAATTTCCCGGAGTAGACAGAAAGTTACTCCCAGAAAGAGAAGAGTTAAACAATCTGATGCTGCTCGACGAGCTCGACCTGATCAAAGAACGCCAGGATCAGGCCCTTATACGAATCCAAAATTATCAACAGGCGGCCGCAAATTACTATAACGCTGACGTACGCAGCCGCAGATTCAAAGAAGGTGACCTAGTCCTTCGAAATTTTTTCCAAAACACTGCCGAACGAAATGCTGGAAAACTTGGAGCAAATTGGGAAGGACCCTACAAAGTAATAAAAGTCGTCTGACCAGGCTCGTACGAAATCGTGAATATGCAGGATATACAAATTCCGAGAACTTCGAATGCGATGCACCTCAAGAAATACTACCACTAAACAATGTTTAGAACTGAACTACGAGACGGCTTGGTCCCTGAAAAGGGTACGTCGGCAGTTCGTCCCAAGACGAGCTCAGCTGTCCGCCCTCATCAAAAGGGGGGTGAGTGGGTACGTATACGTATACTCGTATACTCCCAAAAATTCAAAATTATTTGCTTCTGGATTCGTTATTTTCGAAACTTTTTGAAACAATACAGCGGAAAAACTCCCACAATTCCGCAACTCGCTCCACAAAATCGACGCAAAAAATTTAACCTTCGACGTAGCGAGATGTCACTAACGCTTGGAGGACTGCTTTTTCATCAAAGCTTTCCGAAATAGAATACTCACATTAAGAACAGTCCATCTACGACTATAAAACACACACACCTTCTTAACATGTATCCTTCGCGAAGAGTCAAAAACATTAATATCCACCAATAAGTTTGTTGCTGATCACAACAAACTCTTAATGTCCTAAACAGACTAAGCCATCTTGAAGAGATAGCTCTCGAACACCCGACACAAGGATAATAACACCATAAAATAAATCCGAAATTTTGGTCAGCACTTTCGGGAGCCTTAAAAATTGTCCCCGAAGAGATGCTCGCTTCCTACCATACAAGTCACTTAAGATGAGAACATATCGTAGACCATAAAGCGGGAAAGAATCAGGTCAAAAACGATACGGGAAACATAAGACGGAGTATTCACCGCACTCCTAGAACCGTAATTAGACCTAGGTCTTGCCCTAAACCCAGCACACTAGTCTCTAACGTCTCAAGGCATGATATCGAAAAGATACGAGAACCTAAAAGCATGTCTCTTCGTCCATATCTAATCTCTCTCGAAACTTTAGGAACAAGCAACAAACATGACGATCAGCAAAAGACTTGAGAACGAGATGACAACTCGTATCCTCCCCTATATACTTCAAAATCTACTTAAAAACCCCTTCGCCCATAGCAGTGCTCCATATAACCTTATTAAACTATAAACAAATTCCATCTTAAAAGAAAAATTCGCAGAAGCGACTAAGATTCAAAGCCACAAACGGCCAGTCCCGAGATAAAAAACGGCCACACTCGGCCGGATCAAAACACAAACAAATAACATTAAAATAAACAAAGTCTCATACGAGACTGTGAACTCAATCTTCCTCCGCACGCGGAGCCTCACCTTCACCAATCACCCATTCCGTAATCGTAACCGCCTTGCCTGCACCTTCCTCGGCTGTAGGACCCTGGCCGTCGGTGTCACCCGAGCAAATTGGGGGAATCTACCCTCCGGTAGGAACAGCATCTCACACAAAGGGAACCTCGGGAGTCAAGGTATCGGCTGGAGCCGCAAATCTAGGAGGCATGCCCCGTGCAGGGTTCGCCGTCTCCTCGGCCTCGCAACGATCCAACTCGTTCTGGAAAGAAAGAAATTCCGTAATATGAGCTGGGACGGCTCCGGTGGTAGGAATATCCGGCGAATTCGCACCAGCAGCGTTGCTCATCTCGACATCACCGCTCCTCTGAAAGTTGCTGGAAGAAGACATTTCGGCAGAAGGAAAAATTTATAAGAAAAAATGAAAAGTGAACTTGAGAAAATGAGAGAGTGTTGAGAGAATGAGAAATGGGAAGCTAAATATATAGAAGAAACAAAAGTTGAAGGATTTGCCGCATTAAAATAATCAACAAAACTTTTCGAGAAAAATCAATTTTTACTGCAGATTTCAATTAACACCCTCGCTCGCCCGCAAGAATCATGCTCGAAATTTGCAAGCAGGGGGGGTAACTGTTGGGGTCAAAACGGTACCCTCGAAATCAACATCTAAAAATTGTGTTTCCATACCAATGCAGCCTCGATACCATCTCGACGAAAGTTTTCGAGCCAAAAACTCGAGAGAAAGGAACACTAAAGCAACCAAGCAGTCCAACTCACTGAACGGGCAAGTTGGATAGCATGGGCCAACCAACTCGCTTGTTAGGCAAGTTGGACAGCATGGGCCAACCAAATTGCATGTTCGGCTAGTTGGACAACATGGGCCAAACAGGGGAGTTGAGTAGCGTGGGCCGATCAACTCGCCCGTTGGGCCGATCAACTCGCCCTTTCGGCCGAATGGGCGAGTTGGACAGCATGAGCCAACCAACTCGCCCGTTTGGCGAGTTGGATAGCATGAGCCGACCAACTCGCCGAATGGGCGAGTTGGATATCACGGGCTGACCAACTCGCCCGTTCGGCGAGTTGGGTTGATCAATACAACCAATTCGCCTTTTAGGCGAGGCGGACAAGCCCAACTCGCCAATCGTTATAACAGTTTATCTTTTATTTTGCAGGAAGGGATAAATGTCAAGTTCGGATGATAATTGTCAAGATCAGAAGATAAATGTTAAGTTTCCAAAGATATTGTGAAGATCGAGGGGAAAATGAATATTTCCGCGAAACGATAAATTTGACCAAGGGCAGAAAGGAAAAGAGCAAACCGCCTCTAGAGGAGTATATAAGGACTTCGAGGATGATGATGCAAACACACACGAAAATCTCTACTCATAGCAAACATAGCACTTAGAGAATTTAGGCAACTTTCCGTTTTTGTTATTCGAGCTGCGACTCAACTAGGGTTTTGAAGTCTTATTGTTAGAACTAGGGATCTCGCCGACAGCTCTTATAACCAAGGCTCCTATTTTATTGTAAACGCTCATATGCAAATTTGGAATAAGACATCTATTTGCTCTCTTTTTCGATTCTTACTTTATTTTTCTATATTTATTTCGTATTCTGATTGGTTGGTGTGTGGTTTAGCAGATATTCGGAACTTCTGGGAAACTAGGGTTTACCCTACGTTCCTAATTCAATGGAAATCGACAATGCAAATTTGGTTTCCACAGGCATCACGAAGATTCCATGATC
>CAJHQP010011402.1:0-15244 GCA_905132765.1 Moricandia arvensis
AAATAAATAGGTGTATAAATTTAATCAAAGGTAATAAATAATTATATTTATAAATAAATAAATAAATTGATTCATGTAATAAACATGATCATATGACAAATAATATATGTAACATATTATTGTAATTGACATAAAATCTTAAAATAAATAGTTTTACCAAAATAAAAATTTAAAATAATATGAATAATCAAATTAAAACATTAAAATGTTAATCATATATAAGATTACATTTTAAGATAAAAGATCACCCGCGCGGTTGCGCGGGTCGAAATCTAGTTATTATATTGTAATTATGGGGTGGCTACCTACAATCTCTTAGCTTTTTCTCTCTTCGAAGTGTGAAGCTCCATACTCCAGAACTTTAATTTAGATACACAAGACATTTATAACTTGTCTATTTATTACTTCTTTTTTTTTTTGTATATCTTACCCATTTATTTTGTAAAATTAAGTTAGCTTGTGTTTATATATTTCCACTTGTTTTCGAACGCATAACCAAAAAACTTAATATAATTAGGTTTCCAAACATATGATGTTCTCAGTGTCATCCCATAAAGTTAACTGCACCAAATTTCTCTATACGTCATACTTTGAGCGATCTCACCTCTCTCAATATCATAAATGAAAATGTGCCAGCATGGGTTGATTCTCTGGATACAACCAAACCTTACCACTGTGACTAGTGCCACACATATTCACATCATCTCCATGGACGATCTGAGAAACAGGCAGAACAAAAATCTTTCTTGTCCAAGAATTGACTCTTGTAAGCGGCGTTTTCAACAACCCAAACTATTCGTGGTAATCTAAATATTCACAATTCTTCCTTATAATTGTTTTGTCTATATGTTTTATACATTTCCCCTAACTGAAAAGTTTTCAAAAAAATAAAAATCAAATTAAATCTGTGGAAAGAAGAAAACAAAAAACAGACCGAACACCACATGTCATCACACGTTGTAGAGGTCGTTGAAACCCCATCTAAAAATGAGCCATATCTATTTCTTGACCTCGCCATCACCTCTATTTATTTTTATGTTATCCTATGAAAAATCATTTGATATTTTATGATATTGAAAGCAAACTTCGTATCCTTCACCCATTTGACAAATATGATGAAAACGATATCATTCTATATAGAACTTGGCAGTTATTATCCCTCATTTTTTTTTATACAGGCAAACAAATGTGACTAATGGGACAAAAAAAGCAAGTTGGCCTGTAAAAATAAAACAAAACTTAATATTATTAATAATAATAATATACATGAAATCACTAGCTTTGAGGATTCCCTCCTTGAAGCATACTCATCCATAAAGATGTTTATCTGAGGTTCTCAGCAATAAAAAGTAAATTTTTATTGTATTGTGATACTATATTTAAATTTAATTTCTCTAAACAAAAATTAACTAATAAAATAGATAATTCTCCAATTTTTTGCAGCAGGTTCTTAAAGTATAGAGAGAAAATGAAAACGAAAACAAAAACAAAAATACAGAAACAATCAAATGCCTAACTTTCTGTGTTATATTTTTGGAATTTTTGTAACATAATTTAGAACAAGAAACCAAAAAAAGTGAGAGAAGTTCAAATTGATCAATTCTATTAAGAAAGAAACCAAAACAAGATGAAGAGGTGGTGACTGGTGAAGCTTTTTTCAATTCCACATAAGAAACCACAACAAAGAAACAAAAGATATAAAAATAGCACACAACTTATTTTATTAATTAGCTTTATGCATATTTAACTATGAGTTGTTTGTTTGTTGACCAAAATAAGAGAAAAAAAAATACTAAAAACTCTTTTATACAACACCCATTCTTCTCAATCCTCTCTGTCCTTCTTGTTCTGTTTTATTTTGGCGCAATGCTTCTTCCATTTCTCCATCTCCGTCTCTCTTCTCCGACCATGTCCCTGATCCCTTCTCCTCCCTATCATCTTCCCCTCATTAATAACACAACCAAACTTATCATTGTTATATATTCTCGGAGGATCAGATCAGTTTTATTAGCAACAGAAGAAACCTTAGAGAGAGTTATATGGAGAGTTCGTTAGGTTTCATGACGGTTTTCGCCGTCTCAGGAAGCGTTGTGTTCGTTGTGAGTCAATTTCACAAGCGTCTCCTCTCAGATTACTTGGACAAGTTCGAACTTGAAATCCGTACGTTAACTAAATCCTATTCTATATTTCTTTTTTTTGAAAAGTTTATTATGAATAACTCGGGTGGTACATGGTGTCCTGCAATGAGGCGGATCTAGAAAATTTATTTAGTGGGGCTGAAAATAATTAAGAACAATGAAAATGGGGGAAAAGGGTTTAAGGGGATTTGATCCATGGTTTAGTGGGAGCATGTTGAAGAATCAGACCAACTATAATGCTGAAATTCTGATGTTTGTTATACAAATAAATATAGTTATAGTTTTACTGGTGGCAGCTGCCCCCATCTTCTTCAAAGTAGATCCGCCCCTGATGATCATTAGGGTTGTGAGTTTAAATCTGATGTTTTCAGATTATTCTAGTTTGTGACCAGACAATAGGGGTATTTAACTCTTCTTAAGAGCAACCGATCTGACTAGTGCCCATGGTCAGGTCCTCCGGAATTAATCAGTTGGGTCATGGTGCACCGGATATTTCGGATAAAAAAAAGTTGATTATGAACAATTTATAAATTGGAGGCAATTCTTTTTGTTTTTAGGATCGCGGAAAAATGCGGTGATGAAGAAGAAGGTGAGGTTCGCGGCGGATGTGGTTGAGCCGTCAGGGAACAACAAAGAGTATCGCCAGAGACACTTCTCCAAGGCTAAATTCAAATAGGGAATTGAAGATGGCGGCAATTGTTTGAAGTTTTTTTTTGTACAGAATTAGTCAAATATGTAAACTATTGATTGGGTTTGTGATTTGATTTTCATTATTAATTTTATGATTTTTCCTCTTTATCTGACGAATATGTTTGGCAAAAACATTTACGGCTGGTGAATAATTCCATATTTTTATCATTTTTCTTCCTTTTTGGGGTGGGGGGTTGAATGTTAATATTTTGTTTGTGTAAATACAAATTGTGATTGTTACTTAGTAACTACTTTTTGTGGCTTTTTAAGTTTTTATATATGATATGAACACTGAATACATATGCCGCAACGTCTCTTACTTACTAATTCTATTATTGTCAGTATCAAAAGAGAATAACATAAAATAATCTAATACCGATTTATTGAAATTACAATGAGTTAAAAGCACATAAATAATCCAAATATTGATAAAATAATTTAAACCACAACCAAAACAAACTTTTGATTTTACTATGCTTTAGATTAAGTACTGATATAATTTGTCTTGCTGATTTTGTCAAATAAGCTCATAAACAAATTAAATAAATTATTTACCATGCCAGATTATGGAAAAAATCATTGTGTTGGATGGTAGTTTAATTATTAAGGTGAATAATACAGTTCAACAACCGTTGAAAATGGTGCTGGAAACTTATAGTTTTATTCTTAATATTTTTTTTTGTAAAAGGTTTCTTAAGAATTTTCTTGAAAGGTTCTTGCTTTGTTTGGTTATGTATCACTACCACTGTCAAGTGATGGCAAATACTTTCAACGAATTGTATTAGAACTAATTTTGAACGTTAAGTTATGGTTTATTGGCTCTGTACATAAGGACCATAACCGGGTTTTAGCAACAAAAAAAAAACAGATCTCCAATCTCTAAAACTATAACATAAGGTTAAATACTTTAAGTTATCTCTGCATTTTTTTACAAAACAAAAAAAGAACTTATCTTTGCATTAACGTGTGAACGCAATATTTCAGAAAATCGTCAAACCTAAACTATAATTATTTTTGGAAGAGTAGGACAGCATGACATTAAAGAGTTATTAAACATTCAGATTTGTCAAAGATTTGGGGTATATATAAAAGACTGCTTAAATATAGAAATTATATTAAGACCAATTAGTTACAAACGTGTCTTTCAACTAATGAAAGGGGTACCGTAAAGAACCCGAAAGGTCATCACATGCCAAAATTTGAGTGTGGCTTACGAGAAGATGGAACTGGTTATATGATTAATAAACATTGATCCTCTGACGCTTATAACGTGAAGACATGCATAATGCAACCATAATATCTAATATAAATATATTGCTATACCTAATACTATTTGCATCCCGCCCGTAAATAAGAGTATGTGATGATGACATAAGAAGATGGTAAAACTAATCAACAGAAGGATCTTATACGTTTTGATTTTTCTCCACATATAGATTGGACCGGTAAAGTTTTAGAAGAACATGTCCTGTTTTATAAGTTTATAACGATAATCTTCCTTATAAAAGTTAAAAAATATCTTATATTAGTGCTCCAAGAAAGGACCTGAAAAGGTAAGCTCAACAAACTTGTCAAACTTGAAATCTTCCAGCCTCCACAATGTCACTCACTCCAACCCGGTATATGGTCTCCATAAATTCTCCTTTCTCTTGTAGTCCTGCCTCTTAGGGCATCATTAAAGGGGTAACTATAGGGTTTCTTAGAGAATTATAAGTGGTGGGCCCCAATTTTTTGTTAAAATCGATTCCCAAAACTGCCAAAGAAGGATCGATCCTTGATGAGTTGTTGCACTGTTTGCGGGTTCCACTGACACGTGGTGACCCACAATTGGTTAACTTTTAATATTTTTTTTAAATTAGGAAAAAATAAAAAATAAAAAACCCAAAATGGTTTCATGGATAATAGATGAAGCGTACATCAGACCGAGGAGTCATACCATGTCTTCCAATCAGAAGAACTATCATAAAGATTCCAAAGCTATAAACACCAGCATGCTCTGTAAATATAGAATGGAAGACTCGATCTTATTAGAAGATGAGTTTACAATATATAATGTGAGAGTTAAGTAAAAATAATGACATATAAGTTCTCTACCTATATATACTCTACAATAACAATACTTGTATGGAGATAAGAAGGATCTAAATATCCTAGCCATCCCATCACTTGATCTTCCATTTCGAGACTTCCCCTCCAGGAGAAATCAGACAGCTTAGCTTCCAGTTCCTTTCCAAAAAAACATTCATAGGAGTTATGTTCTGATCCTAGATAACTCTCTGTGTGTAGAAAAGTAACCGCATTGGCTATCTCCTTAGCCACCTTTAGTCTTACGTCGCAAGGTAAGAACTCTGTATCCTTGGAACCTATACCTCCTTGGTGTCCTAAAGCTCTGTTCTGTGCGTTTTCAAAAACCATAACTGGACAAGGGAACCCAATAGCTTCAGGAAGTTGATGTGATTGGTAACACGAGCAGATATGACAATGCCGTTGTTCTTGAGATGTTCATGGCAGTTAAAAAAGTTGCCTTCTGGTGACGATAATGTTGAATCTGAGGCCACTAAAGTTTTAGACTTTTAGTCAACAAGTTTGAAAACTCCGCTCTTTTGCACATGGGAGTCTGAATGATCAACACAACAACAATTCATGAGTTTTCAGCTTTGGAGCCTAATCCTCATAAAAAGATTCATATGTTATATATATTTGACAAATAATAACTTTTAATTACATTAATCATTTTTGATGTATTTATTTAAATTAAAACATCAATTAGCATGTTTATGTATATTATTATCTTTCTGAAATAATTTTTTTATGTCAAATAAAATTTAATTTAATTTTAATAAAATAGATAGATATGTCACTAAAGTTCTTTTAAGCAAAACCAATTTTTCTTTTATGTTTATTTTTGATAAAAATATTGAATTAAAATTTAATTATTGTATTTTATAATTTAAATATATATGTGTGAATAATATTAATCATAAAATGATTTAAATAAATTTGAAAAAAAAAATTATATATTTTAATGGAATATTTATAGTTTATATTTTGTGAAATGAAATGATAATATATATGAATATATAATATTTAAAGTTTGTATGTCACATTTTAAATAAATCTATTTTATTTTATTGTGAAATTGATTAGAGAATACTCTGCTTAGAGAATAATGGTAAGTTTGCTTATAGAATAATGATAAGTTTGATTAGATAATTTAACAATGATATAGTTAATCAATTAATAATTAGTAAATGTAATGACATAAATTATAATTATTAGAGGGAAAGAAAAGTTGTGTTTAAAAGGACTTCAAATTTAATAATATAGAAGTGTTTGGATTGACATATGCATTCAGCTTTAAAGAGTTGATTATATATTTTGTGGATAATTATTTATATCTGATTTTTCTTTATATAGATAGTTACCATATTGAGAGATGAAGTCGTTGCGGTTGATTAATTTTTTTAGTAACATAGTTGTGATTCTTTGAATGTGATAATTATTTTATTTCTTAGGTGACGTAATTACTTATATTTATTTGATTTCTTTTATGTCATTCACTATCATTTATGTTTTTATGCATTTTTAAGGTTGTTATGAATCGCAATGCATGTTCAGACTCTATAACGATTTACTTTAATTTCAAAGAGCAAAGGAAGGTATTGTAGTGCACTTTTATTTATTTAGGAGTGTATTGATACTTTAGTGATGATAGTATGTATGGTACTTTTAATTGTTTCATCTATTGATATTGTTACTTTAGAAAAGATGTTGTGATTATTTATTATTCTATGGTTGTGTTTTTCATAATTTAAATTTAATTAATCTAAATCAAGTTTGGTAACTACATAACAAAACAACTATTGTGTTCCTTATTTTTTCGGGGTTTGATGAAACATGAAAAATTAATACCGTAAATGAATTTTCTATATTTTTTCTTATGATTATTTTCTATTTATTCTTGAATTTTATATATCTTTGGATTAAATTATTATTTGTTGATAAAACTTTCAACAAATGCTAGTTATATTTTTATTTTCACTAAATCATGTGTTTTTTTTGTTGTTACAACATTTATTTTATTTATCCAACTGGTTTTCATAAAATAATTGTTTTGGTTACTTATTAATCATTGTTGTGGTTTCCATTTTTTTGTTTATGTTAATTATCGAAATTTTAGTTTAGTGACAAAAAAATATGATAATATTCATTTTTTTTTGTTTAGAATTGATGAAATTTCAAAGAAAAAAGAATATTGTAAATAGATTTTTCTCTTTTTTCATTTTTTTATAGATTTCTTCATTTATTCTTGAATTTTTTTTATTTTAAATTATATTATTTAATTATTACTAGTTATTATATACTGAATAGAATTTTAACTAATCTCAAATTATATTATGTATATTTACTAAATTTTTAGCTCTAACTTTTATCAGGTTAGTTTTTAAAAACTTATTTTAAACTTTTATTTTGATTATCTATTAATCATTGGTTGTGATTTTTTTATCATTTTCTCGTTTAACTTTAATTCTAATAAAAAAAATTCATATTTATTTATTTTAGTTTGTTCGAAATTGGTGGAACATAAATACATTTTTCTCATTTTTGTTATTATGAATTTTATCTATTTGTTTTCAAAAATTTATGTATTTTAGATTATATTATATATTCCATTATATTATTATTTATTAATAAAAAATTAGATGTCAAAATTTTGGTTAGATTTACGGTTTATAAAAAATTTGAATAAATTTAGTTTTAATGATAATAAAATGAGGATTTATAACTATTTTTTGATATTGAAAAGAATTAGGATTATGTGTCAAATTTATAGGTAATTAATTGATGATTGATGTAAGAGAATGAGAAAAGGCTCTACTTTATATATATATATATATATATATATATATATATATATATATATATATATAGATATTTTGCTTTTCGTTTGAGGATTTGTCTTCGTGTAGATGTCTGTTTTACCAAATGAATCGCGAGGATTTTTGTAACAAATTTGAAAAGATATCATAAAATTAAGAGAGCACAAATAAATATTAGAAAAGAAAAGTGAAATGTTTCCGATGTAATGCTTAATTGGGCCGTATACTTGGGTTAAAAGTAGAAGGTAAATATTTTCCTAAAACAGAAAGTAAAAGGTTAGAGTAATTTGTTAAAGGGTTTAATTTGTATTTTATAAGCAGATTAAAATTGGATAAATAAATCTATGGCCTGAAAAAGGGAAAAAGTACAATTCTGTGTCGGTTCTGTTTTTTTTTTTATAAAGTACATAAGCTCATGTTTAACTCCTAGGGTTAGGGTTGATTGACAAAAAAAAGAAGCAGACCAACAGAGTTCAGAAACAGATCGGTAAGCTATGGTGAGGTTGTCTTTTGGTATAGCTGCGGTGAAAGGTTTGAGGAAGAAGAAGAAGTTGAAACGGGAAAGAAGAGTGCCCGATTCAGGACACGTAGCCGTTGCCCTACCGGAGCTCCCTGAGGAAGTGTTGATGCAGATCCTGGCGAGATTGCCTGCGAACTTATTGATGCAGTTCAAGTGTGTCTCAAAGCTCTGGTGTTCCATGATCTCATCTTCTTATTTTGCTAATCTTTTCCTTAAATTTCCATCGGTGCTACCACGTGAACGGCGTCTGTTCATGTACTTAGTGGACAAGGATGGCCACGGCGACTATGTCCTGATCTCTAAATTGGTTAAGAACCGGAGGGCCAAATCCTTCCTACTCGACGAATATGTGTCCATACCAGGAATGGGAGGCTGCTTGGTGAACGCTCTTAGGGGATTGATGTGTTGCAGAATTGGGACAAGAGTGCGGATCTTTAACCTCACCACCAAGCAGCACGTGGAGTTGCCATTACTTGTATCGGGAGATGATTCCAATATGTGGAACCACTTTGGATTCGATCCTATTCACGAGGAATACAAAGTGATTAGCCTAACTTGGGAGATGACGCAAGAGAGAGTTGTGAGATGTGACCATCACGTTTTGGTACTTGGCCCTGGAGCTTCTTGGAGGAGAATCACCCAAAGCGTTGCTCCCCATCGTCCTTGCTCGCAAGGTATCTCCATCGATGGTGTCTTGTATTATGGTGCCTGGACCGGTGAGAATACATTAGTGATTGTGAGTTTTACATGATGTCTGACAAGTTCAATTTGATCAAATTACCCCTTCATGCTGGCACCAATCTTATGAACTACAGAGGAAAACTTGCTGTCTTCGACTACTCCCTCCATCATCTGGCGATTGATCAGTGTTTGGACCTGTGGGTTTTGGAGGATGAGAGTCAATGGTCAGACAGGAAGACTTTTATTTTGCCTATTACATACTTCAATCTTTTCCTCCCAGGTGAGTTTTCCGTGCAGGGTACTAGTCGTGAGGGTATGGTTAGGGTCTTCTCTAAGACTGCTTACTCTTCATTTCATATCATTTGCGATCTGTATACTTGTAACAAAACTGAAGGGGTTCTATTGGCCAAATTGCTGGAGCGCCCTCCTTTTGAGACTGAGTCTTTGCATACGACTTATTGGGATGATTTTGACAACATTATGTATTTGGAAACCTGAGTTACTCTGTTTTATTGGCAAAGTTTTTTTAAAATAAAACAATTATATGTATGCCTTCATATATGTCTATGATGAGTCTATCACAACGCAACCTGAGTTACTTATGTTTCTTTTAAAAAAACAATTATATGTATGCTTTCATATATGTTTATCACAGCATCTCAAGCGTATAAGAACTGTGTCTTTCCCATAAGCACTTATATGGGGAAACTTCTCTGGATTGTGAACGTTCTCAAATGACAATTTTGATATCTTGCATAGTGGTTTTTATCAAAACTTTTTAAGCTTATGTCTCTATCATTCAATTTTGATGAACTATATGTATGGAATTTATCAGCTTGCACATCGGCAATTTCAGACTGTAAATTTTATGGGTTTGGTGGGTATATTTAGTTCTTATTTGTGTCACAAATGTTAAGCTTCCAAATGCTTAATAGACAATCAAGTGAAGAAAGTTCAAGATGGGATGGGCTCTGCTTTTTTGGCTTGTAAGTTCCCGAATGAACCGAGCTTAGTTCCCGAATGTGTGTTATTGAGTCTTGAAACTTTGGAATGGATAAAATACGAAGGAACATAAGAAGAGAAATAAGCAAGAGCATTCGTTATGAGTGGAGGGTTACTTAGATTTGCTTTTTCGCGAAATCTTACAAGTTTAAATAGCTCTTAGTAAATTGAGCTTAAAATATTTGGCGAGAGGGAAAAACTTGTTTCCCTTATATTTTATAGGTCAAGCTGGTAATCTTCATTTAATTTCTACAAGAACAATTAATGGGTGTTTAGTAATCACTACTTCCAATTTGTAATGCTTTAAGAAAATACTAGTATCTTACACATGAAAGTTGGTTATATGAAAATCCGTACAAGTACACTGTATGATACTCTCAACTAAAATCATTATGTGCACATGAATTATCTAACTATTTATGTTATCTATTAAAGCTTTTGTGCTTTTACACAAACCTAAATTTTGCAGTTATTTCTGCTGTCAGTCTTCTGGAAGATCTTCACAGCTTTTTCTATGGTAATTCACCATCTTTGTGATCATGTTGATTGATTAATTTTTGCTTGCTTGACTTCAGCTGCTTAGTGGTGTAGTTATGCAGACTAAGAAGCTGTTTCCAGTTGGGATTTTTTTTTTGCTATCGTCACGTGAGAAATCATTTTGATCTATAACAGAATCTGATGTATATATTTTTTTGGTAGCTTCATGCAAACTTGCGTTTATGTCTTTTTAGATTGCAGTGCTGCCATGTTGTGTTTCTATTTCATGACTCTGTTGGATTAAAGGTGTATTAATTTAAAAGTTTTGTTATTGGTGAATGCTATCTTGATATTCGAAATGCTCAAAAGTTAATCGGAGATGTTGGCTTAATCACAAAATTTCAAACACTTTGATTGGATATACTCTTCAGGAGCTTAAAACAAAGGGGTGATCTGCTTAATTATCAAAATTTATTAGTATGAATCAAACATTTAAACAGAACAACTTTTGCAAAGATGACCAAATGTGTAGATATGTAAAGGCAAAAAGAAAATAAGCAAAATTGATTCTAGTAAAAACAAAGCCAAGATTATCAAGGAAAGGGTCAAGGAAAGCAAATTGTAATTATCGAGCTGCTAACTTTGTTGTGTCCTAACAGATGTGTCACGTATGAATTTGTAAGTCCGTCTTGATAAGGCTTTGGTGTGTGGTTAATTAACTGCTCATGCCTGCGTTACGTGGGAAACGAGTTTAGATTGTATAATTTTCAGACAGTAAGGGTTTGGAGCCCCATCTTAAGTCATAGTTGATAAACACACATGCCATGAACTCCACAATAAGATCTTTGTAGGAGTAGTGCTCTTGTTTGAATGTGATAAGCCCCTAAGATGCATGGAAGTAACATAGTAAGCGAGTTTGTAGCTAAAATGGACTCACAAGGCCCATTAACAAATTCATTAATCAGAAAATATTCATACTAAATCTAATGTTATTAGTTTAATGATTGTTTAATGATTTACAAAATATATTGTTATAAAAAAGTTTGTTTTTAATGTTTTTAGATTCCGTCAAATCTACTGTTATTGAGAACTAAATTCTAAACCATTTTACTCGTACTATAAATCCTTAAAATCACTGAATTAGAATATTTTCATAAATTTTTAAAATATAAATTAGAATTAGAATCATTGTTTTAAATTATATTATTTAATTATTATTAGTTATTATATATTGGATATAATTTTTAACTAATCAAAAATTATATTATGTATAATTACTAAATTTTTAGCTCTAACTTTTATCAGGTTAGTTTTTAAAAACTTATTTTAAAATTTTATTTTGATTATGTATGAATCATTGGTTGTGAACTTTTTATCATTTTCTCGTTTAATTTTAATTCTAATAAAAATGATTCATATTTATTTTATTTTAGATTTTTCGAGTTTGGTAGAACATAAATACATTTTTCTCATTTTTTTTATTATGAATTTATCTATTTGTTTTTCAAAAATTATGTATTTTTAGATTATATTATATATTCCATTATATTATTATTTATTAACAAAAAACTTGATGCTAAAATTTGGTTAGATTTATGGGTTATAAAAATTGTGAATAAATTTAGTTTTAGTGATAATAAAATGAGGATTTATAACTATTTTTGATATGAAAGAATTAGGATTATGTGTCAAATTTATAGGTAATTAATTGATGATTGATGTAAAAGAATGAGAAAAGCTCTACTTTATATATATATATATATATATATATATATATATATATATATATTATATATATATATATAGATATTTTGCTTTTCGTTTGAGGATTGTCTTCGTGTAGATGTCTGTTTTGCCAAATGAATCGTGAGGTTTTTGTAACAAATTTGAAAAGATATCATAAAGTTTGAGAGAGCACAAATAATATTAAAAAAAAAAGTGAAATGTTTCCGATGTAATGCTTAATTGGGCCGTATACTTGGGTTAAAGTAGATGGTAAATATTTTCCTAAAACAGAAAGTAAAAGGTTAGAGTAATTTCTTAAAGGGTTTAATTTGTATTTTACAAGCAGATTAAAAATTGGATAAATAAATCTATGGTCTGAAAAAGGGAAAAGTACAATTCTGTGTCGGTTCTGTTTTTTTTTTTTCTATTATAAAGTACATAAGCTCATGTTTAACTCCTAGGTTAGGGTTGATGGACAAAAAAAAAGAGCAGAACCAACAGAGTTGAGAAACAGATCTGTAAGCTATGGTGAGATTGTCTTTTGGTATTGCTGCGGTGAATGGTTTGAGGAAGAAGAAGAAGTTGAAACAGGAAAGAAGAGTGTCGATTCAAAACCCGTAGCCGTTGCCCTACCGGAGCTCCCTGAGGAAGTGTTGATGCAGATCCTGGCGAGATTGCCTGCGAACTTATTGATGCAGTTCAAGTGTGTCTCAAAGCTCTGGTGTTCCATGATCTCATCTTCTTATTTTGCTGATCTTTTCCTTAAAGTTCCATCGCTGCTACCACCGTGAACGGCGTCTGTTCATGTACTTAGTGGACAAGGATGGCCACGGCGACTGTGTCCTGATCTCTAAATTGGTTAAGAACCGGAGGGCCAAGCCTTCCTACTCGACGAATATGTGTCCATACCAGGAATGGGAGGCTGCTTGGTGAACGCTCTTAGGGGATTGATGTGTTGCAGAATTGGGACAAGAGTGCGGATCTTTAACCTCACCACCAAGCAGCACGTGGAGTTGCCATTACTTGTGTCGGGAGATGATTCCAATATGTGGAACCACTTTGGATTCGATCCTATTCACGAGGAATACAAAGTGATTAGCCTAACTTGGGAGATGACACAAGAGAGAGTTGTGAGATGTGACCATCACGTTTTGGTACTTGGCCCTGGAGCTTCTTGGAGGAGAATCACCCAAAGCGTTGCTCCCCATCGTCCTTGCTCGCAAGGTATCTCCATCGATGGTGTCTTGTATTATGGTGCCTGGACCGGTGACAATACATTGTGATTGTGAGTTTTAACATGATGTCTGACAAGTTCCAATTTGATCAAATTACCCCTTCATGCTGGCACCAATCTAATGAACTACAGAGGAAAACTTGCTGTCTTCGACTACTCCCTCCATCATCTGGCGATTGATCAGTGTTTGGACCTGTGGGTTTTGGAGGATGAGAGTCAATGGTCAGACATGGAAGACTTTTATTTTGCCTATTACATACTTCAATCTTTTCCTCCCAGGTGAGTTTCCGTGCAGGGTACTAGTCGTGAGGGTATGGTTAGGGTCTTCTCTAAGACTGCTTACTCTTCATTTCATATCATTTGCGATCTGTATACTTGTAAGAATACTGAAGGGGTTCTATGGCCAAATTGCTGGAGCGCCCTCCTTTTGAGACTGAGTCTTTGCATACGACTTATTGGGATGATTTTGAGAACATTATGTATTTGGAAACCTGAGTTACTCTGTTTTACTGGCAAACGTTTTTTTAAATAAAACATTATATGTATGCCTTCATATATGTCTATCACAACGCAACCTGAGTTACTTTTGTTTTTTTTTTAAAAAACAATTATATGTATGCCTTCATATATGTCTATCACAGCATCTCAAGCGTATAAGAACTTGTATCTTTCCCATAAGCACTTATATGGGGAAACTTCTCTAGATTGTGAACGTTCTCAAATGGCAATTTTGATATCTTGCATAGTGTTTTTATCAAAAACTTTTTAAGCTTATGTCTCTATCATTCAATTTGATGACTATATGTGTGGAATTTATCAGCTTGCACATCGGCAATTTCAGACTGTAATTGTATGGGTTTGGTGGGTATATTTAGTTCTTATTTGTGTCACAAATGTTAAGCTTCCAAATGTTTAATAGACAATCAAGTGAAGAAAGTTCAAGATGGGATGGGCTCTGCTTTTTGGCTTGTAAGTTTAAGAATATACCCTTAATCGAGATGAGATATTCATTGTGTTACGTGCTCTGCTTTTGGCTTGATAAAACCTCTTCACTTTCTTCGTTAGTCTTCTTAGAAGTGTGGCTCCCTGTGTGTATCTAGTGCATAAAGCCTTGGTGGGTTATGCTGTTGATTCAGACAACACTCATAATCACATGAACATTAACAACAAAGCAACCTTGTCATTCCTACCAACCAATTTAGAACAATGATGATCATCAAACAAAAGAGACAGTACAAGAAGAGCCTCTCTTCATCCCTTCTTTGCTAAACGAAAGACAGGTAAACCAAACTGGAAAGTTGTTTTTGTCTAACACGAACTGGTCGTTGTATAGGGAGTAGCTGGTTACAACACTTTATGCATAGTTGTGGAAGTTATATACATTAGGATAGTAGCAAGACTTTTTTAAACCAAGTATATGTAATTTAAAGCGAACGAGCGCAACTTATTAGATAGTGATGTTTGGATCCTTTGTTGAAATCTACTGTTATGAATTATTGGCTTTATTGTTTACAAGGTTTAAGGAAGCTGATAATTGAGTTCAACACACTAGAATCCATTTTAAAAAATATCCAAACATCACTCTTCTAATAAGATCACTGTTATATACTAAATCTAGTGTTATCAGTTTAATAACATCACTCTTTCTATCAGAAAATATCATACTAAATCTAGTGTTACAGTTTAATGATTGTTTAATGATTTACAAAATATATATGTTATAAAAAATTTGTTTTTAATGAGTTTTAGAATTCCGATCAAATTCTACTGTATTGCAGAACTTAAATCTAAACCATTTACTCGTACTATTAATCCTTTAAAACCATGAATAGAATATTTCATTAAATTTTTTAAATATAAATTAGAATAGAATCATTGTTTTAAATTATATTATTTA
>CAJHQP010011403.1:0-15243 GCA_905132765.1 Moricandia arvensis
CGTGAACAGGCTGGCAAAGGCTTAAAGGACCAGCATCTTGTCAAAGATGCTGATGCCATTTACTTGGCCAGGAAGCCTCGGTTTAAATTTGGTGTGCCTTGCTAAGCCACTCCTTTCTCCCTTTGCTTTATGGAAACCCTTGTAACTCTCTCTATATAATGTAACCCCGAGTGGATGAATAAATCATATAGTTCTCTCTATTTTTTGAGTCTCTAAAATGTTCTTCCCAGTCCTTCATAATCTCTCTTCTCGGTAAGTCTAAATCAAGTCTATTTCTTTCCAAATCCGTTCTTAGTCTCTTCCTGGTTACATTTCTTCTAAGATATCAAAAGATCTTATCTAAGGCTTGCAGCCTTATCAGATGGTAGAGCTAGATCCTTAAGATCTTCCCAGCTCTTCTCTTCATAGTATCCCTTTGAAAATATAAAATTGACATCCCGAGACACTAACAGCTTCCTTGTTGAGGGATCAAAGCTTTTGTATCCCTTTTGAGTTGTGGAGTAGCCGATGAACATTGCTTTAGTACTCTTAGGTTCCAACTTGTTCCTCATTTGTCCGGGCACCAGCACATAGCATAAGCATCCAAATACCCTTAGATGATCCAAAGAAGTCTTGACCTTGTTCAGGACTTCAAATGGAGACTGATCCTCTAAGACTTTGGTTGGTATCCAGTTGATAAGATAGCAAGCAGACATCACAGCATCACTCCATAACCTCTTTGGAACATTGGTTTGAAACATCATCGACTTAGCCACTTCCATTAGATGCATGTTCTTCCTCTCAGCCACTCCATTTTGTTGTGGAGTGTAAGGACAACTCGTTTGATGTAGGATCCCATGTTGAGCTAGATGATCTTTGAAAGCATGGCCCATGTATTCCCCACCATTATCTGATCTGAAAATCTTAATCTTGACATTATAATGGTTAGCAACATAAGTCTGAAAATTTTTAAATGCATCAAGCACCCTATCCTTAGTTTTCATGAGTGTTACCCAAATGTATTTAGATTTCTCATCAATGAATGTAACAAAATACTTATAGTTCTCTTTAGATAAACAAGAAGCAGTCCAAACATCAGAATTAACAAGATCAAAACACTTCTCATAGATAGTACTTTATTTCTTAATGACTGTCTTACAATGTTTACCCAAAATGCATGCTTCACATTCATTATTCTTAAACATGACACCGGGTAACATCAAACTAAGAGCCGTAACATGGGGATTTCCTAATATAGCATGCCACAAAGCATCATTATTTGAAGTAGAGACAGAACTAAACGAGTAACTAGAATTGGAAATAGGGGTAAGGTCTTCAAGCACATAAAGATCTCCCTTGGTTACTCCTTTCCCAATCATCTTACTGCTCTCAGTATCCTGAAACTTCACATCATTATGACTAAAGATAACATTGCATTGAAGATCATTAGTGCATTTCTTGACCGATAAGAGATTTGATGTAAACTCAGGCTTATAGAAAGCTCTAGACTCTTTATCAAACAAGTTCAAGGTTCCAATTCCTTTTATAGCTACTCTATCACCATTTGCAATCATAACATGACCATAAGCCGGTTCTATATCCTTTATAAGACTGGTGTCACTTATCATGTGATGAGAGGCACCAGAATCAACAACTAAAGGTTTAGTTGATATACTAGTCGCAGCATATGATCTATGTGATTCTCCTAGAGTATCTATCTGATCAAGAGTCTTAGGCATTCTGATGTAATGATGGACCAGCTTACCAAAGAGGGTAAGAAAATCTTAGACGAGCCACCTGATGCTACCATGTACCAGCAGCCTGGTGATGATGCTTTGACCATTTCAAAAGGTCCCATGACCCGTTCCAGAGCCAAGAAACTCAAAGAGACCATCGGAGGATTACTCACTTCATATCCACAACAAGAAGAAAGTCTTGGACACGGTTTGATGGTTCGAGATATCTTGATCACCATTCAAGCTATCTCTACATCAAGCTGAGCTAGTGTTTGGGCAAGACTCTGGTATGTGTTCTTTTCCTTGCTTTTGGTTTTGTCCCACGAGGTTTTCCGGAGGAAGCTTTTTAATGATGCCACGACTTGTCTTACGAATCACCTAGGCCCTAACTCGGCCCAAGACTACTTGAAGACTATCTATTTTATCTTATGTTATTTTAAGACTATAGTTTTTATGTTATATTTTCCGAAACCCTAGAGCATGTTCTTTGGTTTCTTTATTTAAGGGTT
This sequence comes from Moricandia arvensis, assembly GCA_905132765.1. Lineage (NCBI taxonomy): Eukaryota > Viridiplantae > Streptophyta > Magnoliopsida > Brassicales > Brassicaceae > Moricandia > Moricandia arvensis. The sequence continues at coordinate 2,225 of CAJHQP010011403.1, forward strand.
TCCGCAAACCCTTGAGAACTTAAGCAATCTAATATCAAATTCTTTTGTTAATCGTGACGGCTCTCTCTCTAGTTGTCGAGTGTTCTTCTTGTGTGTAATATCCAAAGCCTTAAGGGTGTCTATCTCGGTGTGTCATATCCGAACTAGTCATCTAGGAGTATCAAGAGTTCTCTCATCCCTCTTGTGTCACCATTCAATCCACAGCCTTGAAGAACTTGAGTCTCTGATTCGTTCTTGCAAGGATCTATCCTCCCATCAACCAAAAAAGCATCCTAGGAGCGTGTCATGTGGTATCAGAGTAGCTTTGGTTAGGGAAGTCTCGTTTCTTTCGAATTTTTTTTTGATTCAGCCGTCATAGTTCTTTATCAACTTGAATAAAAGTATAACTAGAGATTGTCTTAGGGCTGCTCGTGTGCTTTGTGTTTTAGCCGAAATTTTGTCACTTTCCTTTTTTGGATTTGAGCGAAAACCCTAGTATATTTTGTTTAACCTAGCCACATAAAGTTAATCCTTGCCAAGCAAGTATTGTTTTGTGTTGAATATTTTTTTGTTCCTTCTCATGAATTACCTTGAAATACTTACTTGTGTTTGTGTTTCATTTGTGTAAGTACCAATGGGAACCGAAACTGATGAAGAATCCGAGTTTGTCCGGAAGAACAAGTTACTCATGGAAGCCATGACTGCTCAACTGAACCAATCCATAAGATGATGAAGTCCATCCTTGATGATTTCCGTAATGAGTTCAGAGAGGAAGTAAGGCGAGCTACTGGTCAAGGCAAAAATCGTGAGCCTAGAAGAGAAGAAGGACGTCACCCAATTCGACAAAAACATGCTGGCTCTGAAGAGACTGATAACTATTATGAGCACATCAGTTCCTCATCAATACAAAGCCAAAGGAGGCAGAGACGTGGACAAGAAGGAAGGATAAACTGTTGGAATTCATGAGTGTTTTCTCATGTAAGGAGTGATTCATTCAACTTGTGACTGAATGCCCTTCAACCATACAACAGGAACTCACCATTCAAGATCAGAGACAACCAACTTGTGGTTGAATCCTCATACACAGCTTACTATATAACCAAGAATCCTAGCGAGTAAACTGGTTATATGAAGCAGAAACTCTCTATTATGAATCTATCCTTCTGAAGTAACACAACACTTTGAGTTTGTGTACCTAAGATGAAGAGGATTTAGAATCAGTAATCTAGGGTTTAAGAAGTAGATAAAGAAGAGTTTAGAGTGAGTTTTACAAGTATTAAGCTGCCTTAAGAGAGACAGAGTTAAGGCAGCCTCTAAACCCTAATGATAAACTCCTTACATTTTGAATATTGTTTAGACACAAGCAAGAGAGAGAGACGAGCTTAGAGAGAGAAAGAAACTTGTCTATTGATTCTGGTTAGTGTTACAAGTTAGGGTGAATGTCTTTAAATAGACAATCACTTACAATAAACAATTACTAAATCAGAGAATGACTAAACAACTAATATAATGGAGAAATGGAAGAGGCCAAGAGGATATGGACTAGGGGAGGCACGACCAGATGAGGAGAAAGGGACATGAGAGAGGTTGGCACAGCCTGCTTGAGTGAAAGTGACAGGTCCAGTTGCTTCTCCAAAGCAACCCATGTGACTTCTTCTTGTCTAATTCAAACCAGCCTCTCTTATTCAAATTCAAACAGGTTCCTTAACTTATCAGAGGTTCCCAACGTCCATATTTAGTCTCCCAAACTCCTTTCTTGCCTTGCAAGGTAAGTTAGGTCAAGATGGTAGCTTGTGGAGCAAGTTTGTACGGACATAACCTAATTGGCTTTTCTAAATGAACTCTCCTTTGGTCATGAACTTACTCCATTTTAACATAAACCAGAGAGATGAGCTTGCTGGTTTAAAGATCAAGATACCCCCATTCCATGGAAAAGCTGATCCGGATGCCTATCTTGAATGGGAGAAGAAGATTGAGCTGGTCTTTCAGTGTAAGCAGTACACAAATCAAAGGAAGATCCAGATAGCTGCTAGGTACTCCTAGGTACTAGATCGGATACGGCACACCAAAGTAGAACCCTTAGTCGCTGGATATGACTCACCAGAAAGCTCTTACACTCGACAAAGATCAGAGAGAAGAGAGAATACAAAAGGTTTAGAATAAAACACTGGGTGCTATAGAATGAAGTTTGCAAGAGTTTAAATAGAAACCAAGGAGCATGCTCCTTTAAGTTTGGAGAACATAATGAAATAAAAACTAGTCTAAAACTTAACCTAAGATAAAAATGAGGTCGGTCCTAATATGCATAAATATCATGCATATACTAAGATACATCAACTAAGTGATTTTTGAAGCAAACTAAGGCCTCGTTAAAAACCCGAATTTTGAAAACCCATTGGGACAAAACCAAAGGTAGGGAAAAAGAGCACACTTAGGTTGCTTGCCTAGTTGATGATCAGCTTGATAAAAGAGTAGTTTGAACGGTGTTGAGGGTGTCTTGGTTGATCAGGCTTTGGCCAAGACAATCTTCTTGTATGAATGACATCTTAAGTAATCCTCCAATAGCTTCCTTGAGCTTCTTTGTTCTGGAACGAATCATAGGCCCTTCTAGAATGGACAAGGCATCTTCATCAACTAGTTTGTCCATCAGCTCATCATCTGCATTAGTTGGTTGGTCCATGATCACATCATCTCCTCCCTCTTGAAAAGGATTTGTCCTCAAATCTAGCTAATATGCAACAAAAGGGATCAAGTCAGTAACGTTGAAGCAATTACTCACATCATACTTACCTTGGAGGTCCAGCTTGTAGGCATTGCTGCTGATCTTCTTTATGACCTCAAAAGGTCTATCGACCCACGGCATCAGTTTAGATTTCCTTTCATTTGGAAATCTCTCTTTCCTTAGATGTACCCACACTTGGTCACAAACTTCAAACACCTTCTCATGTTTTCCTTTGTTGGCATGTTTGACATACTGCTTTGTTTTATCTTCAATGTTGCGTCTAGCTTGCTCATGAATCTGTTGGATCATCTCAGCCTTCTTCTTGCCATCCAGACTAACTCTTTCACACTCAGGTAAAGGCCTTAGATCGAAAGGAGAGGTGGGATTTAACCCATAAACAATTTCAAATGGTGAGTACTTAGAAGAAGAATGCATAGCATGATTATGTGCAAATTCACAATGAGGCAAATAGTCTTCCCATGATTTCAAGTTCTTTTTGATGAAAGCTCGTAAGAGCGTTCCTAGTGTCCTATTAACTACCTCAGTTTGTCCATCATTTTGTGGATGGCAAGTAGTAGAGAACAACAACTTAGTGCCTAGCTTAAACCAAAGGGTCTTCCAGAAATAACTTAGAAATTAGCATCTCTATATGACACTATAGTTCTAGGCATGCCATGCAAATGGACTATCTCTTTAAAGAACAAGTTGGCTACGTGCAATGCATCATTAGTCTTATGGCATGCAATTAAATGTGCCATTTTTGAAAACTTATCTACCACAACAAAGATAGAATCCTTTCCAGTTCTAGTTATAGGCAATCCTACAATGAAGTCCATAGAGATATCATTCCATGGATGATAAGGAATGGGTAATGGAGTGTACAAACCATGAGATTGGACCTTAGATTTAGCTTGTTTGCATGTTGCACATCTTCCACAGATTCGTTCAACATCTCTCTTCATGTGTGGCCAAAAGAAGTGATCCTGCAAAACCTTAAGAGTCTTGGTAATTGCAAAATGCCCCATGAGGCTTCCTCCATGGGATTTCCTCACAAACAAATCTCTCAAAGAGCAGTTAGGTACACTCAAACGATTGTCATAGAACAAGAAACCATCCTGTCTAAAGTAATGCCCAACAGCAAATTTTACACATGACTTCTATGCATCCCCAAAATCTTTGTCAGTTTCATGCATACCTTTGAGTTGTTCAAATCGTAATAGCTTGGCATCAAGAGTGTTCAAGAGTACATACCTTCATGATAGTGCATCATCGACTATGTTTTCTTTACCTTGTTTATACTTGATGACATAAGGGAAAGTATCAATAAACTCCACCCACCTTGCTTGTCTCTTGCTGAGCTTGCTTTGTCCTTTTAGATACTTGAGGGACTCATGATCCGTGTGGATCACAAACTCTTTGGGCCAGAGGTAATGCTGCCATGTTTGTAAAGCTCTGACTAATGTGTACAACTCCTTGTCATAGGTAGCATAATTGAGGGTTGCGCCCCAAGTTTTTCACTGAAGTATGCTATAGGTTTCCTATCCTGCATCAATACAGCACCAATTCCAATTCCTGAGGCAACACATTCAATTTTCAACGTTTTAGAGAAATCGGGAAGTATAAGGAGAGGATATTGAGTAAGCTTCTCTTTAAGTGTTTGGAAAGCAGTTTCTTGCGCTTCTCCCCATTTGAATCCAACATCTTTCTTGACAACTTCAGTCAGAGGGGCTGATATGGTGCTAAAATCCTTCACAAAGCGTCTATAGAATCCAGCAAGTCCATGGAAGCTCCTTACTTCTCCTACTGTGGTTGGACTTGGCCAGTCTTTGATGGCCTTAATCTTCTCCTCGTCCACCTTGACCATCTGCACTTACCACAAATCGTAGAAAACCAAGTTATCCTTGCAGAAGGTACACTTCTTAAGGTTAGCATAAAGCTTATCATGTCTCAAAACATCAAGAACAGCCCTAAGATGACCTAAATGATCCTCAAAGCTTTTGCTACAGACTAAGATATCATCAGTTTAAACCACAACAAAATTACCTATGAACGACCTAAGGACATGGTTCATCAATCTCATGAATGTACTAGGTGCATTTGTTAGCCCGAATGGCATGACTAACCACTCATATAGACCATGTTTAGTTTTGAACGCAGTTTTCCATTCATCACCCTCTTTCATTCTAATTTGATGGTATCCACCTTTTAAATCTATCTTAGAAAAGATGCTAGAACCATGCAATTCATCAAGCATATCATCTAATCTAGGAATAGGGTGGCGATACTTCACTGTTATGTTATTGATTGCTCTACAATCAACACACATGCGCCAGCTACCATCTTTCTTAGGCACAAGAAGCACTGGAACTGCACATGGGCTCAAGCTCTCTCGGATGTGGCCCTTCTCCATCAGTTCTTCTACTTGCCTTTGCAATTCTTTAGTCTCAACTGGATTATTTCTGTAGGCTGGACGGTTTGGGAGTGTTGATCCAGGAAGAAAGTCAATTTGGTGCTCAATCCCTCTTACTGGTGGAAGACCTATGGGGCTATCTTCTGGAAAGACATCATCATATTCTTGTAAAAGAGAGACAAGTTCACTCGGGTATGCCGGTGGAAGATCAGTAATGGTCAGTAGAGATTCTTTAAAAACAAGCAATAGAACAGGAGTTTGAGAGTATAGAATTCTTTTGATTTATCCATGTTTGGCATAGAAGTTATGCTGCTTGCTTTGATCTAGTTTGAGGTCAATTTCTTTCTTCTTTTGGAACTGGATTTGATCTTGTTAAACCTCCTTAGGAATGAGAGGTACCAAGGTAGTTTTCCTTCCTTTGAACTCAAAGGAAAGCTTGTTGGTAAAGCCATCATGTACCACACGCCTATATGATTGCCAAGGCCGTCCAAGGAGGATGTGACTTGCTTCCATTGGTAACACATCACATAGGACTTCATCCTCATATCTTCCAATGGCTAGAGGCACCATCACTTGACTGGACACCTTCATCTCACCTTTCTCATTGAGCCATTGTAGCCGGTATGGTTTTGGATGCCTTTGAACTTTCAATCCCAACTTCTTTACCATTGTTTCACTAGCAACATTAAAACACTTCCCCCATCCACAATAATACTACAAACCTTTCTGTGCACCAAATTGTAAGTTTGTTGAAGAACAGAATGAAGAAAAAGGAAGAATAGGTGAAAGAGAAGGAGTTTGATTCGAAAATGTTAGGAGAGAGGGAGAGAGAGAGGTTAACTGGACAGAGAAAAAGAGAATAGGAAGGATTCTTTTTCCTTAAGTTGAAATGGTTCTGAATAGGTTACATAAATAGACAAAGGAAGACAAAAGAGAAAATAGTAAAATAAGTTGGTCTGTCCAAGAGAAAGGGACAGGTCCCAAACGACCAAGAGCCTAAATAGAACATGTGATCTTTACTATTTTTAATTCCCCCACTTGCTTCTGCAGTCCAACGGATACCTTGACCAGTTTAAACAAGTTTGAACTTCTCTTGGTCGATTTGAATTAATTTCCTTGTCTTCCAAACCAAGCTAGGCCAGAGTTGATTGTTTGGGAGCCAAGGTTGTACGGACAGACTTGTAGAATATGTCTTGTACGGATAACCTCCTTTCACTTGACCAGAAGTGCCTCTCCTCTTTTGATCTCTTCCTTTTATTAATGTCTTCATGTCAATACTCCCCTTCAAGCTTGACCATAATGTTTAGTCAAGCTTGGAAACCATGAAGACTTCCCTCATTAAAACCTTAGTATGCAAAACCCATTGGGATAAAAATATACTAAGGAAAGAGTAGAAGCTCCATGGCTAAGAGGATCACGCCTGGGTAATGTCAATGAGTCCAAGCTTAGGATAGATAGACTCACACACCTTAGTACTTGCAGCTTTAGTGAAGATGTCGGCCAACTGATCTTCACTCCTTGTATAGCAGGCAAGATGACCCCTTGGATTATCACTTGTCTAACTTTATGGCAGTCCACTTCAATGTGTTTAGTCCTCTCATGAAACATTGAGTTTGAGGCTATATGTATAGCAGCCTGGTTGTCACAATGCATGGTGATTGGAACAGTGATCTCTATCCCCAGGTCTTTGAGAAGTCCTTTGATCCACACCAACTCGTTTGTCAGCTTCCTCATGGCTCTATACTCTGTTTCAGAGCTTGAACATGAAACCACCTTGCTTTTCTATGTGACCAGATTGCCTCCTATGAAGGTGCAATAGCCTGACTTCCTATCATTCCTATCTCCTGCCCAATCAGCATCACAATAACCAACCACTTCTGTGTTGCCATTACATCCCATCCATACTCCTTTTCCAGGAGCTCCACTAAGGTATCTGAGTATCCTTTCCACCATTTTCCAGTGATGAACCTTTGGCACTTGCGTATGCTGTCTCACCTGGTTCAAAGCAAAGCAAATATCAGGTCTAGTAATGGTTAAATAGATTAGCTTACCCACTAGTCTTCTGTATTTCTTTGGATCATCAAATGGTGTGTCTTCATACTCCCCCTCACGTAAAATCTTATAGCCATCTTCTAGAGGAGTCTTAGCTGGTTTCTCTCCAAGAATACCTGCTCCATCAAAAGGTCATGTGTGTACTTCCTTTGGGACAAGAAGAGCCCCTCATTAGAGCGGCATACTTCAATTCCAAGGAAGTACTTTAGCTCACCTAAATCCTTGATCTCAAATACAGATTTTAAGTAAGCTTTTGTGGTTTGTATACCTTCTTTGTCACTCCATGTGATGATGATATCATCAACGTACAAAAGGATGGCTACTATACCTTTTTGTCTGGTGAGAGTGAATAGAGTATGATCTGCCTCAGATCGTCTAAACCCTTTTCCATTGAGGCTGGTATTGAGTTTATGATACCAAGCTCTTGGGGATTTCTTTAATCCATAGATAGCCTTCTTGAGCCTCAACACATTGCCTGATTTGACTAGGTGCTCTAGACCAGGAGGGAGTCTCATGTAGACTTCATCTTCTAGTTCCCCTTGAAGAAAAGCATTCTTCACATCCATTTGCCATAAGTACCACTTCAAGTCGGTAGCAAGAGAAAGGATGATTCTGATGGTGTGAAGTTTTGCTACTGGTGCAAAGGTATCAAGGTAATCCTCTCCATAAGTTTAAGTGAATCCCCTTGCAACCAGCCTTGTCTTCTTCTTTTCTGGTTTACCATTGGCTAGGTACTTGATGGTGAAGATCCATCTACTTGTTACTGCCTTCTTCCCTTTTGGAAGTTCAGCCTCATACCAAGTATCATTGTCAATCATTGCATGAGTTTCATGACCCACTGATTCCTTCCATTCCTTATCCTCCATTTCTTCTTCTTAAGATCTTGGTATGTATTCTTGCTCCAAGTTGCTCATGAGGACTCGATGCTCTTCTGGATAATGAGCTAGAGAGCATGTGGCTTGTATGGGATGAGCTACTGTGTTTGCATTGTAGTACACCCTTGTGTTCGTCCAGTTAGATGGGGGTTGCCTTATTCTTGTGCTTCTCCTTAATGTATGTACCTGCTCTTCTTCAGCTTCTTCATCCTCATGGGTCTGTGGTTGAGGCTGCTCCTGGGTTTCTTCTGAACCATGTTGATCATGAATTTCATAACCTTCATGATGTATTGCCTCCTATGGTTTTGGTTGGTATCCCCCCTCATGATCAAGATGGGTTTCATTTTCAACTGTTCCACCTGTTTGAGCAGGCCCTTCTCTTGTCTCCTCCATTGTCCTAGGTTGACTAACACCAAGACTTTCTTGGATAATCCTCAGGTTGTTTGCTCTGTCTGAAGGTGCATGTGAGAGATCCTTCAAATTATCCCAGCTCTTCTCATCATAATAACATTTAGACTCCACAAATTTCACATCCCTTGAGACCATAACTCTCCTGGTTTCTGGCACATAGCACTTGTATCCCTTCTGGTTAGCTGAATAACCAATAAACATTGCGTTAACACTTTTGGCTTCAAGTTTGTTTCTATGTTCTCCTGGAATCAAGACAAAGCACATACACCCAAACACACGCAAGTGATCAATAGATGGTCTAGTTTTATTCAATACCTTATAAGGAGAGACATCATGGAGAATCCTTGTGGGTATTCCAGATAGCATGCTGACACCACAACATCCCCCCAAAACCTCTTTGGAATGTTTGTGTGGAACATCATGTTTCTGGCAACTTCCATAAGATGTCGATTTTTCCTCTCAGCCACTCCATTTTGTTGTGGTGTGTATGGGCAGCTTGTCTGATAAATGATTCCATGTTTGGCTAGGTCGTTTTTGAATGCATGGCTTGTGTACTCCCCACCATTGTCTGACCTAAAAATTTTAATCTTGGCATTGAAGTGATTAGTTATATAGCTTTGAAAGTTCATAAAAGCTTCTAACACCCTATCTTTTGATTGAATTAAGTTCAGCTAAGTGTATTTCGATTTTTCATCCATAAAAGTGACAAAATACTTGTGGTTTCCCTTAGAGACACAAGGTGCTGTCCATTCATCAGAATGAACTAAATCAAAACAGTGATCATAGATAGTGGTTGATTTAGTAAAAACAGACTTGCAATGTTTGCCAAGGATACAAGCTTCACAGCTACCAGTTTTAAAGGAAAGATTTGGCAACATTAAGCTTAAAGCACGAGAATGAGGATGACCTAATCTAGCATGCCATAATACATTACAAGCTAAGACAGGAATGTAACTAAAAGCACAAGAAAAATCAGAAATAAGTTTGGTGTCTTCAAGCAAGTACAACCCTTCCTTGCTCACACCTTTCCCAAGCATCTTACTTGTCTCAATATCCTGAAAATGAACATCATTAGGACTGAAAATAAATTTGCAATTAAGATCAGTAATAGCCTTTTTAACTGAAAGCAAGTTAGAAGCAAATGTGGGCATATAAAATGCCTTAGATTCCTAGGGCAGGTTCAATGTTGCTAATAAGACATATGGTGAGATGCTCCTGAATCAATAATCAGTGGTTTATCACTCAATGATTTAATTAAGACATTACTACTGATGTTACCAGAGTTTGCATTGAGTGCCTTGATGAGGGCCTCAATGTCTGACTTGAGGATGAAGGCATCATCAGAAGGGGGTTGAGATGTTGCTCCAACTTCATAGGTGGTAGAAACCAGAGCTCTTCCTTCACCATTTGGGCGCATAGGCTGAGAAGTTTGCTGAACAGGCTCATTGGCCCTTCCTTGGTTAAATCTTGATTGTGACCTGAGGTGTGGGTGAAGGATCCAGCACTGGTTCTTCATGTGACCACTCTTCTTGCAATGATCACAAGTGGCTTGCAGGTTCTCTGGTTTGAAGAAGGCGTTGTTAGCTGAGGCTTCAGCCTTGTGAGCCATGTTTAAGTCACCTTTTCCACCAAAAAGACCCACTGAGCCTTGTTCCTTCTGGATTTGGGCACATACCTCCTCAAGAGTAGGTAGCTTGTCTACCCTCAGCAAGTGTTTGATGAGATCATTTTAGGCTGGATTGAGAGTGAGGAGCAGACCAAACACTTTGTCTTGCTCACGCCTCTCATTCAGAATGGTAGGGTCAGTGGTACTTGGCCTCAACATCTCCAGCTCTGCCCAGAGAGCTCTGAACTTACCAAAATGTTGGTTAAAGTCCATGTCTTCCTGGTTCAAGCAGTTGATAGCTTTATTCACTTCAAAGACCCTACTGAGATTGGATATGTTTTCATAAACCTTCTGAAGGGTATCCCACAACTCCTTTGCGGTTTCACAGTAAGAGTAGGCCTCCATTATGTGACCATCAAATGAGCTCTGGATGATAGACAGCAACTTAAAGTCTTCCTGACTCCAGTTGCCTTCATCTACCACCACAATCTCCTTGCCATCTTCTCCTTGGATGGTTTATTTTGGCGCCCCATCTAAAGTGATATGGGACCATAAAACTCTTCCACCAAGGGCATTCTTGATCAATCTTCACCAGAGAAGGTAGTTCACCATTTTTAAAGTGACTGGAATCACCACTGCCTTGTTTTGCTCCATTTCGAAAAGCTATGGACTAGTGGGTAATAGGATGTATCCAAGAGATTTTCAAAAAGTAAACCGATAGAATGGAAGAGAATGAGAAGTTGAGTACATTTACGGAAGAAAAATTAGGTGTAGAAGCATAGAAGCTCTGATACCATGTAAGTTTGTTGAAGAACAAAATGAAGAACAAGGAAGAACATGTGAGAGAGAAGGAGTTTGATTCGAAGGATATAGGGAGATAGAGAGGTTAACTCGACAGAGAGAAAGAGAAGAGGAAGGATTCTTTTTCCTTAAGTTGAAATGGTTCTGAATAGGTTACATAAATAGACAAAGGAATACAAAAGAGAAAATAGTAAAATAAGTTGGCCTGTCTAAGAGAAAGGGACAGGACCCCAATGGCCAAGAGCCTAAATAGAACATGTGATCTTTACTATTTTTAATTCCCCCACTTGCTTCGGCAGTCCAACGGATACCTTGGCCAGTTTAAACAAGTTTGAACTTCTCTTGGTCGATTTGAATTAATTTCCTTGTCTTCCAAGCCATGCTAGGTCAGAGTTGATTGCTTGGGAGCCAAGGTCTTACGGACAGAGTTGTGGAACAAGTCTTGTACGGATCAACTCCTTTCACTTGACCAGAAGTGCCTATCCTCTCTTGATATCTTCCTTTTATTAATGTCTTCATGTCAATACAAACACCTTGTATAGAAAAGGTTCTCACGTTGCTTCAGTTCCTCAGTCTTGGTTTGTAGGTTCAAGAGCCACCAAAAATCTTCCTTTGACTGGTTCTTCTTCTTATTCTTCTTCAGACTCCTCATGATGATACTCGATTCTATAGTCCGCAGACTCATACTCTCCATTCTCCAATAAAATCATGATTCGTTTGTTGGTACACTCATTGGCATAGTGCCCTCTTCCTTGGCATTTGAAGCACTTGACATCCCTAGCTCTTGAACTGGTAGCTTCGGCCTTCCCTTTATCTTTTCCAAAGATGACACTTGGTTTTGCTTCTTCTTTAGGATATGGCTTACTCTTCTTAGTGTAGGCTGGTTTCTCTTCTTTAGATGTTAGATACCTTGAGGCTCCATAGTTGGTATGAGAGGGCCCCTTCCTCTTGAGTTGTTGTTCCACAAGGATAGCTTTGTGCAACATCTTTTCTAGCTCAACATAGTGTTGCATCTCAACATTGTCTTGAATCTCTCGGTTGAGTCCTCTTAGAAACCGTGACATATTGGCTTCTCTATCTCCAGAAACATTTGCTCTCAACATCAGTATCTCCATCTCTTGAAAGTACTCTTCTACGGTCCTTGATCCTTGAGTGAGCTTCCTTAGTTTCTGATGTAGATCACGGTGATATTGACTTGGAACAAACCTTTTACGCATGATGGATTTCATCTCTTGCTATGTTTACTCTGGATACTCCTTGCCATGAACTGATCCCACCAGCTCAAGGCATAATCATAGAACTCATTGGCTGCTATTTGGATCTTTTGAGCTTGAGTATACTGCTGACAATCAAAGACCAGGTCAATCTTCTTCTCCCATTCCAAATAAGCATCCGGATCAGCCTTGCCATGGAAAGGGGGTATCTTCAGTTTTAGTCCAGCAAGCTCATCCTTTTGATGTCTCCTACCATCATGATCACGCCTTTGTCTTCTCCTACTATCTGTAGACGCAGAACTATGATAGAGTTCATAGTAGTTATTAGTCTCTTGAGAACCAGCATGTGGATTGATTAGTGACACAAAGAGGTGTGGATGTTCTCCTTGATAATCCTAGGTAGTAGATCGGATATGACACACCAAACAAGAACCCTTAGTCGCTGGATATGACTCACCAGCAAGCTCTTACATTCGACAAAGACCAAAGAGAAGAGAGAATACAAAAGATTTAGAATAAAAGACTATGTGCCATAGAATGAGGTTTGCAAGAGTTTAAATAGAAACCCAGGAACATGCTCCTTTAGGTTTCCAGAACATAATGAAATAAAAACCATATTCAAAAACCTAACCTAAGATGGAAATGTGGTCGGTCCTAATATGCATATATATCATGCATATACTAAGATATATTAACTATGTGGTTTGTGAACCAAACTAAGGCCTCGTTAAAAACCTAACTTTAGAAAACCTATTGGGACAAAACCAAAGGTAGGGAAAAAGAGCACACTTAGGTTGCTTGCCTAAGGTAGAGTACCATCCTTGAGTTTCTTTGATCTGGAACTAGTCATATGCCCTTCTGGAATGGACAAGGCATAATCATCAATTGGTTTGTCCATCAGCTCATCATCTGCATTAGTTGGCTGGCCCATGATCACATCAACTTTGTT
>CAJHQP010011404.1:0-15243 GCA_905132765.1 Moricandia arvensis
AGAACAGAGGATTTCTGCTCAAGAACATGAAGAACAGCAAGAGAGAAAGAGAAGAGAGAGTAGAGAGATTTTTCGAGAGAGAGAGAGTTTAGGGAAGCAGAATGGTTTATTCCCTTGTCTTAGCTCTTTACACTCGTTGGTCTATTTAAAGGAAAACTACAGGGTTTCCTCAGACCAGAAATACAATAAACAAAGCAAGAAGGACAAATAATAATAAACAAAGGGGTAGTGATGTGATCATGACCGGATCACTAAGGAGAACAAGGAGAGTCTAGTATGAGCCACATGAGCCACATTGCACCAACAGCGCTCGTGATGATGCTCTATGCCATTCCTGAAGGTCCCATGACTCCTTCCACAGTCAAGAAGCTTAAAAGAGAATGTTGTTGGATTACTCACTTCACATCACAACAAAGAAAGTCTTGGACAAGGTCTGATCCGAGATGTCTTGATCACAATTCAAGCCATCACTACATCAAGTTGAGTTAGTGTCTAGGCAAGACATGGGGTGCGTGCTCTTTCCTTGCTTTTGTTTTGTCCCACAAGGTTTTCCGGAGGAAGGTTTTTAACGAGGCCACAACTTGTCTTCACATCACTTAGGCCCTATCTCGATCCAAGGCTAAAGAAGTTTACATTTTATTTCATTTTAAATCTTATGTTAAAGTTAAACTATAGTTTCCTTTTTGCTTATTTCCAAAACCCTAGAGAGCATGTTTCTCTGGTTTCTCCTTATTTAAACGGGTCTCTAAACCCTATTGTACTCATCCATCCTTTAATCAACGAGTATTCTTTTCTCCTTGACGGCCTCTCTCTCTAAGACAAGTTGTCGAGTTTCTTCTGGTGTGTAGTATTCCAGGGAATCTAAGGGTGTTTGCTTGGTGTGTTATATCCGAGTTATTCATCTAGGAAGTATCAAGAGATCTTATCATCCCTCTTGTGTCACCAATCGATCCACAACCTTGAAGAACTTGAGTCTCTGATTCGTTCTTGCAAGGATCTATCCATTCCCATCAACCAAAGAGCATCCTAGGGACGCATCAAGTGGTATCAGAGCACCTTTGGTTGGGAAGTACTCGTTTTCTCTCTTATTATTTTTGTTTCATCCGTGTTTCATCTCTATCATCTTGTTTAATCAGTAGTTCTAATTTTTTTAGGGCTGCTCGAGTTCATAAGAGTTTAGACAAGGGATTTAAGCTTTTTCCTTTTTGCTTGCGAGAAAACCCTAGAGAGAGAAACCCTAGCCGCCTAAGTTCTTTGCTTCTTAGATCACTTTGTTTCATCTGTTAATCTTGTTAATCACCTTGAACACGAGTAGATTAAGGTTGTTTAGGGTGCTAGAAAAGCTTAGAAAAGTTTAGACAAGATTTGAAGAATTTCCTTTTTGCTAGAAATCGGCAACCCTAATCTCCTTTTTGCTTGTAGCCGATTATCCTTTTTACTTTTGTCTTGCAGAAGAAGCTTTAGTTTGTTTTATTCTTTTTTCTTTTTGCTTGTCTTGTTACCTAGAAACCTTTTACTGGTTATTTTGTTTACCTTTGTGCAGGAAGCATGGGATCGAGTCTGAAGAAGAAGCTGCACTCGTCAGAAAGAACAAGCTTCTCATGGAGGCTATGTCGGCTCAACTCAATCAGAAAATGGTAGTAACCATGACCGAGATGATGAGGACCAACCTCAATGACATCCGGAGAGAGCTCAGAGAAGACATCAGGAGAGCTACTAATCAAGCTCCAAACCGAGAGACTGACAATGAGTATGAACACCTCAGTTCATCCTCAAGACAAAGCCAAAGAAGACATAGGCGTGTACAAGAAAGAAGGATGAACCAGAGAGAGATGAGCTTGCCGGTTTGAAGATAAAGATACCCCCATTCCATGGCAAAGCTGATCCGGATGCCTACCTTGAGTGGGAGAAAAAGATTGAGCTAGTCTTTCAGTGTAAGCAGTACACCAACCACAAAGAAGATTCAGATTGCTGCTACTGAATTCTATAACTATGCTCTACGTTGGTGGGATCAGTACATCACAACTCGTAGAAGGAATGGAGAGGAACCAGTTGAGAATTGGACAGAGATGAAGTCTATCATGCGCAAGAGGTTTGTTCCAAGTCACTACCACAGAGACTTGCATCACCGGCTTAGGAAACTTACCCAAGGTTCAAGATCAGTGGAGGAGTATTACCAGGAGATGGAGTTGCTCACTCTAAGAGCTAGCATATCAGAAGATAGAGAAGCAACCATGTCAAGGTTCCTATGTGGTTTAAACCGAGAGATACAAGACAATGTTGAGATGCAACATTATGTGGAGCTTGAAGAGATGCTACACAAGGCAATTCTTGTGGAGCAACAGCTCAAGAGGAAGGGACATTCACCCAACCACTATGGCTCTAACCGGTTACACAACACCAAGGAAGAGAAGTCACCTTACCCTAAGGAGTCTAAACCGTTCCAGAAGGATCACAAGTCCTATCCAAGAGAAGAGACCAAACCAAGCAGTGCTCTTGACAAGGGCAAAGGCAAGGTTGAAGCTTCTAGTTCCAGAGCTCGTGATGTCAAGTGTTTCAAGTGCCAAGGAAAGAGGTCATTATGCCAATGAATGTACCAACAAGAGAGTCATGATCTTGCTGGAAGATGGAGAGTATGCCTCAGAAGATGACAACACCGAGTCTGACCAAGAAGACACTGAAGAAGAACATGAAGAAGGACCAGTACAGGGGAAGCTTTTAGTAGCAAGAAGGCTTCTAAGCTTGCAAAAACAAAGCTGAGGAGCTAGAGCAGCGTGAGAACCTCTTCTACACCCGGTGCTTGGTCCAAGGAAAGGTGTGCAGCCTCATTGTTTGATGGAGGAAGTTTGTGTGAATGCTGCGAGTGAAACCATGGTCAAGAAGTTGGGGATTGAAGGTTCAGAAGCATCCCAAACCTTACCGGCTACAATGGCTGAAATGAAGAAGGCACCATGAAGGTTCAAGTCAAGTCTTATTCCCTTAGCCATTGGAGATATGAAGATGAAGTCCTTGTGTGATGCGTTGCCTATGGAAGCTGGTCACATACTTCTTGGAAGACCTTGGCAACCTGATCGCCGAGTTATCCATGATGGCTTCACCAACAAGCACTCCTTTGAGTTGAAGGGACGAAAGACCACTCTGGTTCCTTGACACCTAAGGAAGTTCAACAAGATCAGGTTCAACTCCAAAAGAAGAAGGACATTGATCTAAAACCGGTTGGAACTAAGCAAGCCAAACTTCTATGCTAACATGGGTGATATCAAAAGAACTCTCTACTCTAAACAATCTGCTATCTTACTTGTGTTTTAAATGATACAAGCCTAAGCTATCAAAGGCTGTATGACTCTTAGTACAAGAGAAGGAGCCGATCTGGCACAAGGGGTGACTCGTCTGGATTGATCTAATCAACCAAAGGAATCTGGACAGAAGTAACTTGATGGATTGAAGTGCACCACACGAGGAATGGAGGGACTCGTGATACAACACAAAGTTTCTCTAGGCCGTGGAGGTACTGGTCTCACAAGGCAGAGAGAAAGGAGGCGAATTCTAGAGAGAGAATTCTAGGGTTTCCGAAGAAAAGCTTTTCTGTTTATTCAAGACTGCCCAAAGAAAGGGGGGCGTGCAAAAACTATAAATAGGACTAAAGGAACAGCCTCCTTTAGGTCAGGAAATAAAAACTATAGTTTAAAAAAAAGGAAATAAAACAAAATGACATAATTCGTCATAGCTTGGACCGAAATAGCATCTAGGAATTATGTGAAGCAGATTGTGGCCTCGTTAAAAACCTTCCTCCGTAAAACCCACTGGGACAAAACCAAGAGCAAGGAAAAGAGCACACACAAGGAGCTTGGCCTAGTTACTTGATCAGTCCAAGAGTCTTGCTAGGCAAGTTGGTCTTCTATGGCAATGATCATCAGATTGTTGTGACTGTGGTTTGGAATGAATGGCCAGGGATCTCCTCTTGATGCTTTGGTATGTTCATCCGGTCCATCATCCTTCAAGCTTGGCTCTCCCATCTTCAGGGCATCCATCTTGGTGCTATCATCAGTAGCTTCTTTAGTGGTGTTTAACCTGTTCAAGATCAGAAGCAAGTATCATGCTCTCATTAAACTTATGTTGAAGTATCTTAGCTCTTTGTCTGGTTATAGCTCCCTTGTATACGGTTGGTACTGGCACTTCTTGAACAGTCTCTGCCTTAGTTATCTTGCTGATCATGTCTTGGATATCAGGTTCAGTTAGGTCTGGTTCAAGCTCTGGTTGAATGTCCTCATCATTAAAGAAACCCTTTTGAACTTAACAGATTCTACACGGGTGTATCCGAGTGAGATGGTTTCTCTTTTGCAGGAGTTTCAAGATGTATTTCCAGAGGACAATCCCATTGGTTTACCACCTTTGAGAGGGATTGAGCACCAGATAGACTTTTTTCCAGGATCTACACTTCCAAACCGTCCAGCATACAGAACCAACCCGGTTGAGACCAAGGAGTTGCAAAGACAAGTAGAGGAACTCATGGAGAAGGGCTATATCCGAGAGAGTTTGAGCCCATGTGATGTACCAGTGCTCCTAGTGCCTAAGAAGGATGGTACATGGCGGATGTGTGTTGATTGTAGATCAATGAATAACATCACAGTGAAGTATCGCCATCCTATCCCTAGACTTGATGATATGCTTGCTGAATTGCATGGTTCTTGCATATTTTCTAAGATAGATTTAAAAAGTGGTTATCATCGGATTAGGATGAAAGAAGGAGATGAATGGAAAACTGCATTCAAAACTAAACATGGATTATATGAGTGCGTTAGTTATGCCATTTGGATTAACCAATGCACCTAGTACATTCATGAGGTTAATGAATCATGTTCTTAGGTCATTCATAGGCATTTCTGTTGTAGTAATACTTTGATGACATCTTAGTATATAGCAAGAACTTAGAAGAACATCTAGAACATCTTAGGGTTGTTCCTGAATGTTTTAAGAAATGAAAAGCTTTATGCCAACTTGAAGAAGTGCACCTTTTGCACGGATAACTTGGTTTTCCTAGGCTTTGTTGTGAGTGCAGATGGAGTTAAGGTCGTTGAGGAGAAGATCAAAGCCATCAAAGACTGGCCGAGTCCAACCACATTAAGAGAAGTGAGGAGTTTCCATGGGCTTGCTGGGTTCTATAGGCGATTTGTGAGAGACTTTAGCACCATTGCAGCTCCCTTGACCGAAGTGGATAAAGAAGGATGTTGGATTCAAGTGGGGAGAAGCACAAGAGAAGGCTTTCAAGAGCCTAAAAGAGAAGCTTACTCAATCACCTCTTCTTATGCTTCCTGACTTTACTAAAACGTTTGAAATAGAATGTGATGCCTCAGGAATTGGAATTGGTGTTGTATTGATGCAGGATAGGAAACCTATAGCCTACTTCAGTGAGAAGCTTGGAGGAGCCACTCTCAACTACTGCAACATATGACAAAGAGCTCTATGCCTTGGTGAGGGCATTACAAACGTGGCAACATTACTTTTGGCCAAGGAGTTTGTCATACACACTGATCATGAGTCCCTAAAGTACCTAAAAGGGCAGAGTAAGCTTAGCAAGAGACACGCAAGGTGGGTTGAGTTCATTGAGACCTTCCCATACGTGATCAAGTATAAACAAGGTAAGGAGAACATAGTTGCTGATGCACTATCTCGGAGGTATGTTCTCTTGACCACTCTAGATGCTAAGTTACTTGGATTTGAGCAGATAAAGATATGTATGATACTGACCATGAATTCGAGGAAGCTTATGCTTCTTGTGAAAAGTTTGCTGCAGGCATTACTTTAGACAAGAAGGCTACTTGTTTTATGACAATAGGTTATGTGTGCCTAACTGCTCTTTGAGAGATCTTTTTGTCAGGGAATCCCATGGGGGCAGTCTAATGGGACACTTTGGGATGCCAAGACCTTAAACGTTTTGCAGGATCACTTCTATTGGCCGCATATGAAGAGAGATATGGAGAGAATCTGTGGGAGGTGTGCTACTTGCAAGCATGCCAAGTCCCAAGTCCAATCCCAGGGTTTGTATACTCCTTTACCCATTCCACACCATCCCTGGAATGACATTTCCATAGACTTTGTTGTTGGATTGCCTAGGACTAGAACCGGAAAGGACTCAATCTTTGTTGTTGTTGATAGGTTCTCTAAGATGGCACATTTCATAGCATGTCATAAGACTGATGATGCATTGCATGTTGCTACCTGTTCTTTAAAGAAGTTGTTCGTTTGCATGGCATGCCTAAAACTATAGTTTATGATAGGACACTAAGTTTCTTAGTTACTTCTGGAAGACACTTTGGTCTAAGCTAGGCACTAAACTGTTGTTTTCTACTACTTGTCATCCGCAAACTGATGGACAAACTGAAGTGGTTAATAGAACCTTAGGAACACTCCTGCGTGCATTCATTAAAAGAACTTAAGGACATGGGAAGAATACTTACCACACTGTGAATTTGCATACAATCATGCTATGCATTCTGCTTCTAAGTATTCACCTTTTGAGATTGTTATGGGTTCAATCCCACCTCTCCTTTGGATCTAATGCCTTTACCTGAGTGTGAAAGGATCAGCCTAGATGGCAAGAAAGAAAGCAGAGATGGTCCAACGAATCCATGAGAAGGCTAGACAAAACATTGAGCAGAAAACCAAGCTTTATGAGAAGCAAGCCAACAAAGGGAGACGTGTGAGAACCTTTGAAGTAGGTGACCAAGTTTGGTTGCACCTGAGGAAGGATAGGTTCCCCAACGAGAGGAAGTCCAAGCTGATGCCAAGGGTTGATGGACCTTTCGAGATCATCCACAAGATCAATGACAATGCCTACAAACTTGATCTCCAAGGTAAGTATGATGTATCAAATAGCTTCAATGTCACTGACTTGGCTCCTTTTGCTGTAGATGAACCTGATTTGAGGACAAATCCTTTTCAAGAGGGAGGGAATGATGTGATCATGGACTGGATCACTAAGGAGAACAAGGAGAGTCTAGATGAGCCACATGAAGCCACATTGCACCAACAGCCTGGTGATGATGCTCTAGCTATTCCTGAAGGTCCCATGACTCGTTCCAGAGTCAAGAAGCTTAAAGAGAATGTTGTTCAATTACTCACTTCACATCCACAACAAGAAAGTATTGGACAAGGTCTGATCCGAGATGTCTTGATCACAATTCAAGCCATCTCTACATCAAGCTGAGTTAGTGTCTAGGCAAGACATGGGGTGCGTGCTCTTTTCTTGCTTTTGGTTTTGTCCCACAAGGTTTTCCGGAGGAAGGTTTTTAACGAGGCCACAACTTGTCTTAACATCACTTAGGCCCTATCTCGGTCCAAGGCTAAAGAAGTTTACATTTTTATTTCATTTTAAAGCTTATGGTAAAGTTAAACTATAGTTTCCTTTTTGCTTATTTCCGAAACCCTAGAGAGCATGTTTTCTGGTTTCTCCTTATTTAAACGGGTCTCTAAACCCTATTGTACTCATCCATCCTTTAATCAACGAGTATTCTTTTCTCCTTGACGTCTCTCTCTCTAAGACAAGTTGTCGAGTTTCTTCTGGTGTGTAGTCTCCAGGAACCTAAGGGTGTTTGCTTGGTGTGTTATATCCGAGTTATTCATCTAGGAGTATCAAGTATCAAGAGATCTTATCATCCCTCTTGTGTCACCAATCGATCCACAACCTTGAAGAACTTGAGTCTCTGATTCGTTCTTGCAAGGATCTATCCATTCCCATCAACCAAAGAGCATCCTAGGGACGCATCAGGTAGGAACAGTCCAAACTGTCCCACTGTCTTGAATCAGGTTCAGAGCAGGGATAGAGACTGGTCCCAACGGATTGATCCTCTTCTTACATGTGATCCCATTCTTTATTATTCAAAATATCTTTCCTGCCTTAGACAGATGAAGCTTAACCATCCGGAACCCTCTTAGGTCTGGTTACTCCTTTTCTTGACGTGCAAGACACACCACAAACCCTAGGTTGTACGGACAAGCTTGATTCACAAGTAACCTTGGATCCGAGTTTTCCTTGTTATTAATGCTTCATCTCAACACTTCATAGTCTTTTAATCTTTCTCTGTTCTTAGTCTATATCGAGTCTCTTTGCTCTCTAAACTGTTCTTAATCTCACTCTTCTCTCTTATTCATCTACAATCTCAAAAGATCTTATGGTATCAGAGCCAGGTTAATCATCATCTGGGTTTGTGTTCTTCAAGTCGTTGAAGATCAAGGTTGAAACTTTTTGAAGATCTAAGGAGGTTTCTTGTAGATCCGAATAGAAGACTGAAGGTTGATGCTTGTGTATTGCAAAAGCTTGAGTCTTTCATTCCTACCTTCAAAGACTCAACCTTTCCGTGTGTTTCTGGGTTCATCAGTGTTCTAAGTCCTATATCTAATCGTTTCCAAGTGGAGAGTGTTAACATGAAGGTTCCGGTTACTCTCAAGTGGAGTAACTATCTATTGTGGTCTCGTCTAGTGAACACTGCCGTGGGGAGTAAGGGTCTATGGGGTCATATCACATTCGGTGAGGCTCCGAAACTCATTACTCAAGAAGGGGAAGCTGCGGATGCCACAAGTAAAGTGGAGAAGTGGCAGCAAGAAGACATGATGGTAATGACACTTCTTTAATGATGTGATCATGGACCGGATCACTAAGGAGAGCAAGGAGAGTTTAGATGAGTCACATGATGCCACAATGCACCAGCAGCCTGGTGATGATGCTCTGACCATTCCAGAAGGTCCCATGACCCGTTCAAGGGTCAAGAAACTTAAGGAGACTGTTGTAGGATTACTCACTTCACATCCACAACAAGAAGAAAGTCTTGTACAAGGTTTGATCTGAGATGTCTTGAACACCATTCAAGCCATCTCTACATCAAGCTGAGTTAGTGTTTAGGCAAAGACATTTGGTGTGTGCTCTTTTCCTTGCTTTTGGTTTGTCCACGAGGTTTTCCGTAGGAAAGTTTTAACAAGCCACGACTTGTCTTACAAAACACCTAGGCCCTATCTCGCCCAAGACTAGTACAAGTTATTTAATTTTAAGCTTATGTTATGTTTAAACTATAGTTTCCATTTTATTATTTTCGAAACCCTAGAGAGCATGTTCTCTGGTTTCTTTTATTTAAGGGTTTCCCTAACCCTATTGTACTCAAGCAACCTAATAACATCGAGTTCTTTTCTCTCTTGACGGCTCTCTCTCTAGAAATGTGTCGAGTGTTTCTCTGGTGTGTTGTATCCGAAGCTTTAAGAGTGTTTAATTATTGTGTCATATCCAAGCTAATCACCTAGGAGTATCAAGAGTCTTCTCATCCCTCTTGTGTAACCATTCAATCCACAAACCTTGAAGAACTTGAGTCCCTGATTCGTTCTTCCAAGGATCTATTCTCCCAATCAACCAAAGAGCATCCTAGGGGCGCATCAAGTGGTATCAGAGAAACTTTGGTTAGGGAAGTCTTCTTTCTCTCTTAACTTTTTCTGTTTCATCCGCAATAAACCTCTATCAACTTGAACAAGAAGAAGATCTAAGTTGTTTAGGTCTGGCTCGAAAATCATAAAGTTTAGACAAGGTTTAAGAGAATTTCCAATTTGGTTGGTAGGCGGAAGCCCCTAGATTTTTAGACCTAGTCGCATATCCTTTTTCCTTTTACCTTGCCGAGCAAGCTTAATTGTTGTGTTGATCTTTTCCTTTTTGCTTCTCTTGTTTACCTAGAATCTTTTACTGGTTATCTTGTTTTCCTTTGTGCAGGAAGCAATGGGACGAGTCTGAAGAAGAAGCTGACTAGTCCGGAAGAACAAGCTACTCATGGAAGCCATGACTGCGCAATTAAATCAGTCTATGGTAGCAACCATGACGAGATGATGAGGACCAATCTTAATGAGCTCCGCAGAGAGTTCAGAGAAGAAGTAAGGAGAGCTACTGGTCAACGGTCCCAACCAAGAGACTAGGAGAGAAGAGAGACTCATGCAACTCGACAAGAGCATGCTGGTTCTGAGGAAACTGACAACTACTATGAGCATATCAGTTCTTCCTCAAGACAAAGTCAAAGAAGACATAGGCTGGACAAGAAGGAAGGACAAACCAGAGAGATGAGCTTGCTGGTTTGAAGATCAAAATACCCCTTTCCATGGTAAAGCTGATCCGGATGCCTACCTTGAGTGGGAGAAGAAGATTGAGCTGGTCTTTCAGTGTAAGCAGTACACAAACCACAAGAAGATCCAGATAGCTGCTACTGAGTTCTATGACTATGCTCTAAGTTGGTAGGATCAGTACATCACTAACCGGTAGAAGGAATGGAGAGGAACCAGTTGAGACTTGGACAGAGATGAAGTTTATCATGCGCAAGAGGTTTGTTTCGAGTCATTACCATAGAGACTTGCACCACAGGCTCAGGAAGTTTTACTCAAGGTTCAAGATCAGTGGAGGAGTATTACCAGGAGATGGAGTTGCTCATGCTAAGGGCTAGCATATCCGAAGATAGAGAAGCAACAATGTCAAGGTTCTTATGTGGCCTAAACCGAGAGATACAAGAAAATGTTGAGATGCAACATTATGTGGAGTTAAAAGAGATGTTACACAAGGCTATTCTTGTGGAACAATAGCTCAAGAGGAAGGTACATTCACGAGCCAACTATGGATCCAACCGGTTACACAACTACAAGGAAGAGAAGTCCACTATCCTAAGGGAATCTAAACCATATCAGAAAGACACAAGTCCTATCCGGGTGAAGATGACAACACCAAGTCTGACCAAGAAGAAACTGAAGAAGAGCATGAAGAAGGACCAGTCCAGGGGAAGCTTTTCGTAGCAAGAACGCTTCTAAGCTTTGCAAACCAATACTGAGGAGCTAGAGCAACCGTGAGAACCTATTCTATACCCGGTGCTTGGTCCCAAAGGAAAGTATGCAGCCTCATAGTTTATGGAGGCAGTTGTGTGAATGCTGCTAGTGAGACAATGGTCAAGAAGTTGGGTTGAAGTTTAGAAGCACCCAAAACCTTACCGGCTACAATGGTTGAATGAAGAGGGCACCATGAAGGTTTCAAATCAAGTTCGCATTCCTTTAGCCATAGGGAGATATGAGGATGAAGTCTTGTGTGATGTGTTACCTATGGAAGCTGGTCACATACTTCTTGGGAGACCTTGGCAATCTGATCGCCGAGTTATCCATGATGGTTTCACCAACAAGCACTCCTTTGAGTTCAAGGGTCGCAAGAATGTCCTAGTTCACTTGACACCTAAGGAAGTTCAGCATGATCAGATTCAACTCCAAAGAAGAAGGAGATTGATCTCAAACCGGCAGGAACTAAGCAGCCAAACTTCTATACCAACATGGGTGATATCAAAGAACTCTTTACTCTAAACAATCAGCTATCTTACTTGTGTTTAAAGAAACTCTTTTGAACTTAACAGATTCTACACCGGTGGTATCCGAGTTAAATGGTTTCTCTTTTCAGGATTCCAAGATGTATTTCCAGAGGACAATCCCATTGGGTTACCTCCTTTGCGTGGGATTGAGCACCAGATAGACTTTGTTCCAGGATCTACACTTCCAAACCGACCAGCATACAGAACCAATCCGGTTGAGACCAAGGAATTGCAAGACAAGTAGAGGGACTCATGGAGAAGGGGCTATATCCGAGAAGTTTTGAGCCATGTTCTGTACCAGTGCTCCTAGTGCCTAAGAAGGATGGTTCTTGGCGTATGTGTGTTGATTGTAGATCAATCAACAACATCACAGTTAAGTATCGCCCACCCTATACCTAGATTAGATGATATGCTTGATGAATTGCATGGTTCTTGCATCTTTTCTAAGATAGATTTGAAAAGTGGTTATCATCAGATTAGGATGAAAGAAGGAGATGAATGGAAAACTGCATTTAAGACTAAGCACGGATTATATGAGTGGTTAGTTATGCCATTTGGATTGACAAATGCACCTAGTACATTCATGAGGTTAATGAATCATGTTTTTAGATTATTCATAGGCGTTTCTGTTGTTGTATACTTTGATGACATCTTAGTATATAGCAAGACTTTAGAAGATCATATAAAACATCTTAGGGCTGTCCTAAATGTCTTGAGAAATGAGAAACTCTTTGCCAACTTGAAGAAACTGCACTTTTTGCACGGATAACTTGGTTTTCCTAGGCTTTGTTGTGAGTGCAGATGGAGTTAAAGTGGACGAGGAGAAGATCAAATCCATCAAGGACTGCCGAGCCCAACCACAGTAGGAGAAGTGCCGAAGTTTCCATGGGCTTGCCGGGTTCTATAGGCGTTTTGTAAGAGACTTTAGCACCATTGCAGCTCCCTTAACTGAAGTGATAAAGAAGGTGTTGAAATGAGTGAGTACATGAAGAGAAGTGATGGGGAGTGTTGAGTTGAGGTATGCTGAGGAGTTAAGATATTATTTTGACATGAATAAGAAGAGATCTGAATAAGGATCATCTACATAGTCCTGTGATATAGTCGGCTACATGACTCAATTACATAGTTCTGTGATATAGTCGATGATGAGTACATCAAATCAGAATACAACCTGGAGGAAGAAATCAAAAGAGAAAGTCACTAGAGAACATGAACCGAAGCAAGCTAAAACGAAGCCAACCAGGATATATGTGCACTAAAATGCCATATCTTTCAACAGAGGTTTTTAATCACGAGGACAATTTTTAATGGATTCTACACCACAAGAAGGAGTCCATAACAGTTTGAAGCGGACCAAATTATTCACTGGACCAGGAGTTATGGATTTTACAAAATGGAGGTTTTCCAGCCATTCATCGCGAGTACTCGACTTTGGAAGAGGATCCGAGCCCAATAAAGACGCGGCCTGACCCAGATCCATCATAGGATTTAATATGGATTTCTTAGCTTTCCAGAAAGCCCAAGATCACAATATTTTGTCACGGAATTAGGAGTTATGCTCATTTCCCAAAACGCCAAACCGAGCAGTTTATGGAAAGATTGGACAATCTTTCAGTTTGATCATCTACCAGCCACTCAAATCCGACAAGAAGACTTTCTGATCAAACCAAGACTTCCAGAATACTATTACATCCAATCAGGAGTCCATTCCATAAAATTACCATGCAGCAGAGATCATAGGATCAGGAGGATCCTCATTTAACCTCTACTTGCCTTATTTGGAGTCTTGGCAATTTAAACTCCAACAGCTCTTTTTCCTTGAGCTTGTGCACGAAATAAAGACTTTCCAATCCATCCAGAAGGTCCCAAGAAGCTCTCTTATCCCCTTAAACCATCCAGATTCAAGAAGATACAATTCCCTCACTTGGAGCCAAAGAATCCCATTAAAGCTCCAACGGCCATATTTTGATTTCTTGCTTTGTTTTAGATTTGTGTTCCTTTATTTTGTTTTTAGAACGTTAGGAACCTAGTCTCTGAGCATTATATAATCTCCTAGACGTCCATTGTAACCAGTAACCCACGATTTATTAAGTTAAAGTATTTGTTTCTTTTGCCTTTGCAAAGAAAAACCCTTATCAAGTCTTGATTGTGTGTGAGAAGCAGCATCCAAGCAACTGACTTATCAAGCTTCAGTCCATAGAAGTTTGTGGTGTCCTTCACTCCGTCATCATCCATCTCCATCCACTGTTCTCTTGAGTTGGTTATACGACCAAGCAAGGTGAATCTATCCTCCACTTCCTTCCATAGTCCATCATTAAGATCAGTAAGTTGGTTATACGACCATTTGCTTGTCTTCCATCAACCATCCTATCAAGGTTCATTCTGTGCCACATCAGTCGACTACATGCCTCAACTACAACATGTGCTCTTCCTTTTGTCTCTGGAAACCCTAGTTGCTCCTCCTATTTGTATCACTTGATCGAGTATCAATAAAAAATAACAGAGTTTCAAGTCTCTCTCTCTCTATACTCTCTCTATTCTCTCTAATCTCTTATTCTCTCATACAAACAATCTGATCCTCTCTTAAACTCGTGCCTTTACACTCACTAAATCAAAAGTTAATATGTATCAGAGCCTGTTTCTGATAATCAGGGTGTGTGTTCTTCATTCAACAGTAAAGGTTGAAACTTTCTTGAAGATTAAGGAAAGTTTCAAGTTTGAAGCTTTCTTCACTAAATCTCAAAGTCTCAATCTTTGAACTTCATAAATACTCAAGCTTTTCCAGATCTGGTTTTTTTTCTTTTTCGAAAATCTGGGCTCTTTCTTGAGTGTTCTTCGTGTTCTTTGAGTGATTATGGGTTTCTGTTCTTCATTTTTCTGGGTTGGAGTGAAAGGTTCTAATGGAAACCAACGACCACAGAGTGAAAGTTAAGCTTAGATCTGTGAAAGAGGGTGTCCAGATCTGTTGAAACAGCTTTGGAAAGTCATGGTTGTGGAGTAGTCATGTAAAGGTGGAAGCTTTTGAAGATCATGACTACTGGGAGAAGGTCAGATAGATGACCTGAAGATGAATACAAGTGGGACAGAGAAGACATAAAAACACTTGAAATCATCTTATGGATCTCTCTGAAAATCGTTTGTGGGAGGTTTATCAACAATGTAAAGCCGCAAAGGAGATATGGGAGAAACTTGAAGCAGTTTTTGGAACAAGTCCAACCTGATGAAGGTCTGTGAGCTGAGAAGGTTATCAGAGGCTCTAGAGCAGAGGAAGGACGAGTTCAATGAAGCTGAGAAGAAAGCTTGGATACTTGTGGTCTGAGCTGCATTGATGCGGATGGTGTAAGGTGCTTTGGTTCAAAGAGAACATAGTGGTCCTAAACGGAACAAGCAACCAGCTTGTGAGAAGAGTGGTATGAGCCGCAAGAAAAAGAAGACTTAGGAAAGCTTTCCGTGGCCAACGAGAGCTAAGGGAAAGTTTGGAAGACAAGCATACATCTTGCTGGTATAGTAGAAAGCACCTAAAGATACTGGTCAAGGAAGTGACACAGCAAATAGTCAGGAGAATGCTCCTATTCAGCTACATGGGTGAGTCATTAGGAGAAAGATTGGGATCCAGTGAACCAGAGACATCAAGAGCTGATGCTGTCCCATTACAAGGAAGGATTTTGGGAGACATTTATGGAGCATAATTCAAGCTCTTGATTACTACATGGAAGCAAAGGAGACACCCTAGTATGGTGGAGAGGCTACTAAGCATAATTATAGTGATTCCGGAGCAACTCATCACATGATTTGTGATAGGAGTTTGCATGAGTGATATTTAAAGCACCACAGGGTCTGTCAGTATAGCTAATGGTGATCAGATTCCAATAGAGGG
>CAJHQP010011405.1:0-15241 GCA_905132765.1 Moricandia arvensis
GGGGTACGGAAAAAAAAAAAAGGAAGTCCCTTGGATTTAAGAAAAGTATAAGGTTTTCAGCGGCGGAAGAGACATAAGTTCCTGGTGAACACAGACAAATTTTCGGTAAAGATCCACTTGAGCGAGGTAACACCGGTTTTGATGGTTGGTTATTACGGGAGAACGAATTAATTTTGGAGCCATCCCGGCGGGAAGTGTAGACCCTTAAATCTGAAACTTTTTTTTTGTGTGTAGATTCTTTGTATGGGTATCAAGACGGTGAAGAGCAAGGTATGACTTGAACCTTTATTTTTGGTGAATGTATATAGTAGCATGCATCTCAGTGATTGTGTTGTTTGCTTCGCGTTGTAGAACCCAGTTAGTGAGTCATGTCTATGGAATAATTTGGTGTGATGAATAAATTTAATAGACTATAGATTTGTGTTTATAGTATAGCACTTGTTGTATGTTTGTATGTTAAATACATTTTTTGGTGTTTACCCGACTTATATGTAGTATAATGACTATTCTATTTGAAAATGTATATATTATAGACTCATTAGTTGTCCTTTTGGACCTAAATTATGTGGAGCAGTAATGCCTATACTATTGTAAACGTATATATATAATATAAATAGTATGATATTTCTTTTAGCATAGTTTGTAGGTTCCCTACAGTTTTTTGTTTTTTAAACCAGACTCATGTGGATGGAATGCACTCTCCTTGGTAAATGTATATAGATTTGACACAAATGTTTTCTTTTTGGGCCAACGTTTAGTGAGAAAAAATGACTATACTATTTGTAAACTGATATAGTATGGGTAGTAAGATTTGTTTTGCCAACTTATGTGGAGGGGATAATAACACTACTATTGGTAAAATTGGATAGTATAGACCGTTTGTTGGTACAGAAATACTTGTTTATAAGGAAACGTGATGAGTGCAATAAATAGACTATAGATTTGTGCTTATAGTATTGACCTTGTAGAATGGTTAGTAGGTTAACTACATTTTTTGTTTTTTGTACCCGAGTTATGTGGAGCATAAATGATATTCTATTGGGAAAGGTATATAGTATAAACACAGTGGTTATCTTTGGACGGTTGTTGGTTCTAGAAATAGTCGTTTATAAAGACTCGTGTTGAGTAAAATACATAGACTATAGATATGTGCTTATAGTATCAAATCTTGTAGAATAGCTTGTAGGTTCACTAGGTTTTTGTTTTTAACGCGCCTTATGTGGAGCATAAATGACTTTTCTATTGGTATATGCATATAGTATAGCCCCAACGGTTGTCCTTTTGGATCAAAATCATGTGGAGTTGTGAATGGCTATACTATTTGGTTTTTTGTTTATAATTTAGATACTAAAATTTTCTTTTGTTCATGATTTGTAGATTCACAACGGTTTTAATGTTTTTAACCGGACTTATGTAGTTTGAAATGACTATTTTATTGGTAAATGTATATAGTATAGACACAATATTTTCCTTGTTGGCCACACTTACGTGAAGCAGTGGCATGACTATATTTACTATATGTAATGAATATAATATAGATACTAAGATTTATCTTTTTGTTACTCAACTTATATTGATCGGATTAGTAACAATTTATTAGTGAACGTGTGGCGTATAGATCGATGTAGTGATAGAAATAGTAGTTATAAATAAAATTGCATTAAAATGTTTATATTATAGGCTTACAAAGTTTAGTATAGTCATTATAAAGTGGTTACATATTATTTTTGTATGAACTGAAGTATGTAGGTGACTCAAGACTAACATCTATGTTCTTTTCTTCAATTTTATTACATTGCTGTCGTTAAGTATTGTTTTTCCATGTATAGTAGGGAGGAATTAGGCTTGCCGAAGCGACTGTGTTCAGATTGGGTTTGAACTAAGCGGCCGGAAGAGACTAAACAACTACTTTAATTTGAGATGGATCGAGGCGATAAAAGACGCATTTTCTGATGCCGCCCAAGAGAAGCTTGCGGAGTCGCAGTTCAGACAAATTTGCGAATGAGACAGCTTAAACTATGTATATGTTAGTATCAAAAGAATAGAACACCTGTGTTAATCATGTACACTAAATTATAATAGGTTAGTACACCTGTGATGACTTCTCCCATTGTATCATACCCTTGTCTCCTATTAATGATTTCCAAGAACTAACTACGATAGCCTTATGTGCTTATTTATATTTACTTATGTGCCTATAGAAGACATCATATAGTAAAGTACATTACTGAGTCTGAACCTTTACATTGATAGTCTATGGCCTCTCCATCACGTTATGTTCGAATTTTACTATTTAATCACGTTATACTATGTTAAACATACTATAGTATAGTTTTTAATGGGACTTAAACATGCTATAGTATAGTTCTTTTATGGGATTACAATGACTATATTTTTGTATGCTCCTCCTATGCCCAAATATTTTCCCTCACAAAAGCTTGTTATTTCCGCTTTGCTGGAGATGTTATATGTACCTATAATTTCCCTGTATACACTAGTTTATTTTGTACCTTCCTAATACACGGCTCCAACGAGATGGTTTGCTTTTGTTTTACTACATACATCTTTTATTCATGTTGCAATGTACCAATACGCTTATGTCTCATTATATGTCGCATGTAACGCACCTTATTTCCTCTCGGTCTTCGCAGTCTATTCTATATCATATATAGTATAATACAACGTTTGGCATCCGCCTTGCCCGCATATGTTCTTCTTTCTTATATTTCAAGCTCATATTGTACAGTCCAATGTTTGCAATTTTCTTTGTTTCCAACGTCTTAATTGTTTCTTTTTATTGCATGTCCGTCCACATTCCAGTCCCAAATATGCCAACGCTGATGGTGTCATACGATCACTCATGTTCTATACTATTACATATATAATATAATATAGTGTTTTCATCTAGTTGCCTCATATCCATAACATGTAGTCTTTCCATCACGTTATTTTCGAGTTTTGTGTTGCGCTTCATATGTCTGACTCGTCTCATCTGCACACAGCTAACGATTAAAAGGAAAAAACCGTCCAATTTTGATCCTAATTGTCACATCACTTTTGCTAT
Organism: Moricandia arvensis; assembly: GCA_905132765.1. Classification (NCBI taxonomy): domain Eukaryota; kingdom Viridiplantae; phylum Streptophyta; class Magnoliopsida; order Brassicales; family Brassicaceae; genus Moricandia; species Moricandia arvensis. The sequence goes on from CAJHQP010011405.1 coordinate 3,065, forward strand.
GACTATATTCTTTATTTTGTCATTCTCTATGAATATTCATCAAATTGAACCCCAAAAAACACTGATGTATTGCCTGGTTTTGAGTTTCAACACGTGAAATTTGGTGTCAAAAGTCAAAAAAAATTAAAGGTAAGCATGGCGGTTTATATAATGCTTGCTCTTTTATTTGTTACTCCATCGGTTTCATATTAACTCACTTTTAATTTTTTGCACACAGATTAAAAAATAATTAATTTTACATATTTTCTATAAAAAACATAATTATATACACCTAACCATATTTTAACCAATAAAAAAATAAATTACAAATACAAATTAATAAATTTTGCATCAAAAATATAAAACAACACTTAATATGAAGCATATATAATATAATCTAAATAGAGATAAATCTTATGTATATCCAATTATATGGATAGAAAACGTCGCATTTCTTCAAACCTTCAACACGAGAAATTTGATGTCCCAAAACCTTGTTGATATCTTTTCTTAAAATAATTTTCAAAAAAAATATTAAAAGAAAAATATGTGTGATATTTGATAGAAACACTTTTATTTACGATTATTGTGAAACAAAACCCAACGTGATTCATGTGATGCATCGTTTTAGTTAAAAGTTGAAATTAGGCTTCAAACTTTTTTCAATACATTTTTGTAACAATTTCTCATTACATTGTTGTGTGGTTTGATATGCATTGTTTTTAGAAATACCAAGATGTATTTATAGTTTTGTGTTGAATTTAAGGTACAATAACTAATGTGATTATTTTTGTACTTATTATATTTTCTTAATGGTTGTTTATTTCTTGCCAGTTTTTAAAATATATTCATAATTTTTTTTTAAAAGTAGTTTATTTTTGTCTAACCGACCAATTTTCATATCTGAACCATGGTATATGAACTATCCGTGTAGACCCCTCTTCACCATTTCTTAAAATCCTCTGGATTTAGGATTGAGGTCGCTCTAATGTTACACGCGCATTCTAGGGTATAATTAACCCAAAAACCTAAGGTTTTTTTTTAGTTTTTTATTTTTATTTTTATTTATAAAATGAACCAATCGCGAGCCGCCACGTGTCAGTGGGACTCGTGAACCGTGTTAAAAACCCATAAAACCGGTTCTTATTTGGTAGTTTTTGTAACCGATTCTTACACTGTTCATGGACCATCGCCTTAAGAAACTCCTCTTTAATCATGGTCTAAGTTTTCAAGATATCCATCGTTGTTCATTAAATTAAAGCTTAAGCTATTGTTCTGCGTTCTTAATTTGGTGATTTCATGGAGAAAACAAACAATTTATTCATTAAAAAGGAAACAAAACAAACATACATAAAAAAACAGAAAGCTAATGAAGGATCGTACGACCCTTCCTAATTGAATCACACACAACGCAAACATATAGAGAAAAAAAAGGAAAGCTGATGAAGGATCATATGGTCACATGACCTTCCCTTATTGTATCACACACACAACATAAACGACGTTTGAAGCGTTTTAAGCAGAGTCAACCGCGTAAAAGAAGAGATCATCAAAACGGTCATTGGTGACAGCTTTACCACCATGCATCAGAAGCCCTCTCTTACCATTAATTGTCCCACTCGTGTAAGCTGACCATCCTCTAACATCCGGAGTACTCTCCTTCTCTTCTTCATTTATAACGCCTCCGATAGAAAGATCTAAACCTCCTAGGATCGGGATCCCAACATGTATTGATAGTCCTGTCTCCTCCTCTTCTCCACCTAGCTTATCTAACCTCTCCCACTTTAACGTCTCTGTATCCAACGCAAAGGTCCCATCGATCAACTGTCCCGGACCCACGTGAGCTTGTGGATCCATAGCTATCTCACCTCCGAACAACACAATGTGTTTCCCCAACAACCGCACTAGCGAAAACACTCCTCGCGGAAGGCTTCTCACCAAACGTTTCCACTTGTGTCCACTTGTCTTCAACGGGGTCGTAGTAATGAACATCATCTATTTCACATCCGTTGAAACCATAAACCACCCAAACCTTCCCTTGCACCACTTGAAGCCCGGCTCCTCCTCTTATGCTAACCGACTCTCCTGGAGTCGCACACTGTACCCACGTCTGGTCAACGATGTTGTAGGCGTCTAGGTTCTTGAGCCGCTCCGTAGCACTCACTCCACCAAAAACATAAATGGTGTTCTCATCGGCTGCCATAGAGTGGAAGCTACGAGGAATGGGTCCTTCTTCGACCGGAGTAAGCAGTTTCCACTCGTTTGTGGTCGTGTCATAAGAGTAGAAACCGTTGTACTTGCGGGAAGCGTCTCTGCCTCCAAAGACATAGAGGGTTGTTCCAACGGACACCATGCAGACGCCTAAGCAAGAGAGGTGTGGAATGTCTCCCGTGGCTGGAGCAATAGACCAAGTCTGGGTCTCGAGGTCAAAGACGTAAAGGTCTTTGTCGATGGGCTGATTTGGTGTGAACTCACCACCAAAGGAGTAAATCTTGTTTTCTACTTGTGCAATCGCATGTGAGCATCTTAGCCCTGGACCCTCTCCTTTTTGCTCCACCTTATAATGTAATAATATTTGTTAGAAAATGTTACAAGGGAGTTGTTTATTCATGTGCGCGAAGAATTCCAAGATTTCCATGTACATCTTTAATTAAGTTAAGTTTTTTTTAATAATCATTTGTTATATTTTTAAGTTAAAAAATTATTTTGATTTTCTTTTATTTTCATAAAAATTAAATAAAATCTTAGTTTTCCGTTGACAAAAATTATGCTAAATTTTAATTATTTAATAAGATTAGGATATTACTAATTTTCTTATTTTATTTTATAAAAATATCATAATAATTAAAAATAGCATAATTATTAACTTTTTATTATTACTAATATTTGTTTTCTATTTAAATAGAATAGAAAGATATTCTATTTAAAATCTAGAGTACCGAAAATATATTTCCATGTTATAATATATCTGCTTTGTAATCATATAAACTAAAATTCATAAAAATTATAAAATAGAAATATAGTTATATCTTTTTAGTAGAAAACTGAATAAATGAAATTAAAGCTATAAAACTGAACCAAATTATAATAGATATGATTTTAATATGGTAACTAGTTTTAATAAACTGAAATACCAAATAATCTAAAAACTGACGCAAATACGAAATTGAACACCCAATTGTGTTGTGTCTGTGTTTTTTTTTTTAATTAAATTTTACTTCCTTAATCCACTTCCCAAGCATTTCAGGAGTGGAAGGGAAAGAAACATAGGCTCCAAGGGAGTGTAGAACATCGCTGGAACGACCGTGAAACCCAACGATTTTGCCACCTTGGAGAACAAACTTTACCCCCGGACTCGTCTCGATGTGCATATTGGTTTTGCCCTTGTAAGTCTCGAACTTAAGAGCCACGATGGTTTCTTGAGTTTCTGTATCACGGAAAGCTTCTACGTAAACGAGGTAGTCATCTTCATCGACCTCAAACTACACATCAAAAAACAACTCTCAGTAAGAAATAAATCTAGAACAAAAATTATATTTTCAACCTAATATAATTATGTATATATTATTAGTACCTCCTCAACTTCTAGTATTTGTTCTCCATGTTCATCTCCAGCAACCACTTCAGAACCATCGACATACTCAAACTTGACGAAGGATATACAATCCTGGCCTTGCCCTACGTATACTTTTCTAACATTTTCGTGAACGCCGTCGTCCCATACCTCTCCTTGCTCACCACCCTTTGCTTCCAGCTTAGGGCCATCTCTTTTGCTTGCGCTTGATCAATCTTACGAATATTACAACCTGTAGTTACGAATATAGCTAAATCATACTTACATATTACAAACAATAATATGGGATAGAGGAGAGAGATGTTGAGAGAACTGACCTCAGAATAATGTAAAGATTGGTGCAGTGATCCATATTGGGAAATTGCATGGGTATTTATCGGCCCTTGGGAAGTTCACATGGACGAATATCTTCATGTATTTTATAGCTCGCGATACACGAGACATTAAATAATGAATGAATCCATGTGCGTACTCGTTGACATACCACAAATAGTTGGATCAGAATATATTTTCACTACACGGTCTACACCCAATAGAAGCCAACTCATATACCTTCCTAATTAGCTAATATACCTTCCTAATTAGTTATACCAGCAGGAGCACTGCCAGAGGTATGATACAAATATTTTATATTTAGTTAAATATAATCAGCGTTGAAAAAATTATAGAAACAATAACGATAAGCGTTAGAAAAAAATTATAAAACAAATAACACATAAATTTAATTTGGTTTTAAAATCATATAGTGAGTAACACAATTTAAATTTCTAAATCTATTAAAATGTATATACCAGTAATCATCACTAAGTTTTTTTTATCCGTTGTGTTGTTATAGAATTATATATATATATATATATATATATATGCATTTATAGATGTTAAATTTGGATTTTGGGGTTGTTATGAATCATTTCTTGGTTTATAAATATTCATATGCAAGATAAACCCAAAATTGTTATAGATATTTGATTTGACATTAATTTCTATTCAAATTTGGAACAAAGTAAATTATACATACATTTTTTCAAAAACAAACTGGCCTCAAATTGATTTATTTTTGGTTCATTCGGATTTAGTTTTTGATTTTGATTTTAAAACCAAATTAAATAATGTGTTATTGATATTTTGATTTTAAAACCAAATTAGATCATATGTTATTAGTTTTATAATTATATAAACACTAAACTTATTTACACCATATTAATCTCCTTTTCAACTTTTTTTTGTCAATAAACCATATTAATTTATTTTAGGGAGAATTTGCGTAATAGCCATAAATGGAGTGTAAATTAGGAAAGTAACATTGATGTTGACATATTATAATGTCAGACATTTACTCCAAAATTTATCCGGTTTTGTCCCTGCGTTGAACAAGTTACCAGTAACAAGTGAGGTGTTGATGTCGTAAGAAGGTGTGTGGCGTGATGCCAATCACATATCGAAACACATCAATGGAGAATTTTTTTGATTACAAGAAGTGCGAGAAAAATTGGTTTCAACGTCATAGCATATGTAATCTTATCATCAGAAAAGATTGGCGTATGAGTACCATGACATTTAACAAAATAGTATGGAACATCAACTATCCACTACACTGGAAGAACGTATTATGTAGGCGTACCATTCTATATAATAAAATAGTATAGAAGAAGCACAATATAGTACTAAATTAAACCCAAACAACTAATCACAAAAAACTAAACGGATATATAAACACTAACCTATATAAGGAGAACCCTTAAACACTTACTATTAACCACTAATGAGTAAACCCTAAACGGATATATAAACTCTAAGCCAACTAAGGAGAATCCCTGAACACTAACAATTACCACTCATTAAACACCAACCTCCAAGCCTCAACCACTAAACCCAAATTCAATGATAAACTATAAATAGTAATATAAACCCTATATAGAAATGTAAACCGTAACCCAAAATAGGCAAAGTTGAAGTAATTCAGGTAAGGAGGTTTCAATGACTAAAAAATGCAAAGTAAAAGTTATTATAACTTTCCATGGCCATACAAGTGACATAGGGTAAAGTGGCAGGATAACTAGGTGAAGGCATGAAGTCGTTCACCGGTTGGATAGAAGGACACGTGGGTGGTCCAATATATGGCGAAAATTGAGAACATGAATACTTTATGAAAGAGTAGGAGGAAGCCACGTAGTAAAACCAACGTATAAAAGATATTTGTACTGTTTAGAGGAAATTGAGTGGGTGGGAACAAAAGACTGTTTCGCTATAGTTCCATGCTACATTAGGTATGTAGAATAGAAAGGCGGAAATTAAGGAACACGTGCTCCCGGGTGTGGAGGGAGATGACGTAACGTGGTGACTAAGTATATGACGTCACCGATGAAATAAATGCACACGCGTGGTTCACATCTATGCCAGATGAAAGATTAGGAAGAAACCACGTCAGTTGGTCTACTTACTAAAGATATTTTACTCTGTTAATTGAAATGAGTGGTGTAAAACAAGCACCTCCTGCAATAAATGTGGCATTCCACTTAATAACCACGGTAAGTCCATCTCAAGAACATCGTAAAAGAAGGAGGAGAATGTCGAGCAAGAGTTAATGGCTAACAAGAAATATTCAGGTAATTTCCAAGAATCTCAGAGTGTTATAAATGGTTTGTCGGATCTGTCGTTTTATGTTGATTAAGTAACAATGTAATTACTCTTGAATGGAATAGAATAAAGGACTAAATGGATCACTTTTTCCTTCTTACTGCAGATGACAAATCAAGATAATGTTTGGTGGTAGTGGGGTCGTGGGTCCACGATCCGGATAAACGCTGGATTTTCGAACCTGACATATGTTCAAAACGCGAACATTATATGCCTAGCAACCGGGATGACGATGGTCGAGTTAGTTACGAAAGTGAAAGAGCGTCTCCTACTGACGTCTAGAGGAGTGATAGTGAAACTCTCGTATCAGTACCCAAAGTGGATCTCCATTGATGACGGAACGCTGGATATGCCTCAATATATAACAGATGACACAGAGGTTGCGATCTTCATCCAAATGAGAAGAGCAATCGAGGAAGTTGATTTATTCGTCTCAATAGGTAGACCCGGTGACGAAGTGACAGCCGTATGGCCGGGGACAGATCTCAACCACATGAAACCTGTAACTCAAGTCGCTGGAGTTGACGGTGGGATTGAAGATGAGGATTTGCATGAGTTTGCGCTATCTGAGACGCCACTGACTTTGCCGCAGACATTGACGCAGACAAACCTGAAACGACATACGAAGGATGAAGTAGTTCTTGGAAATTCTATTCCACGTCGCTTGCGCAGTGTAGAACGGTCTGTGGTTAGATCTATTCCATTTCCCACTGGTGGAATAGAAATTCGTGAACCAGATCATACTATTCGTCTCCGCCGTTCGCCTGCTCTAGCAAATGATAAAGGAAAACAGAAAATGCCTATAGAGGACGATTCTGACTCCGACTCCGACTCGAATGATGATATGGTGGTACCGGTATTGCGCACAACAATGGGTGGACCCGAAGATGCTAATAGGCCGGTTCGAAGGCGATTAATATTTGGCATACCTGGCATCCCTGATACAGTTATGGGAGGTGATGAGACTCCGCCAAGCTCAGAAGACATTCCAGACATAGCCGAAGATGAAGGACTACACTGGGGCAGATTTGATCAAGCACTCTATGATATGTTAAACGACCCAGATAATCTTGCTTTACTTGGGAGGGATGCACCAACTGTATTGATGTTCTGCGTTTTACCACAGGCCAATTAACCTAAGTGCACGCTACCACAATCGAATGGTATATCGATGCAGCACTTTAGGATCGAATCCACAGAGAACTAGTGATCTATAACACTAAGAATACACAAAATTTCCTAATCTAAGCAAACAAGGGAAGATGTGTGATTTGTAACAAACTAAACTCCTAGAATTATGAACAAAGTGATCTCAAATTCAAACAAGAAACAAGTGCAAGAATCAAACTTTAAATCAATAGCTAAGGATAGATCCATGGGCAAGATCATCGATATCGGGTGATCAAGATTCAATCTAGGATGCTCAAACAAAACAATCAACAAGTCTATAGGTCTAAATCTCGTTCAAATAGACTAATCCACTCCCGTGACAATAGCCCCTATGCTAATCATGAATTAGACATCAACTCCTGTTGGCCTTACCCAATCAAGGCATGCATAAAACACAAGTCTACTAACCACTAAACATCTTGACAACAACTCCCGTTGGCCAAGCATGTATAGGACAATACTAGGTTGTTCAAGCATTTCATCGAACACCTTCCGGGCGTGAAACTACTTATGATCTAGATTAGATTTCCCCAACCTTAACCTAGCATTAAAATCACCTAATAAGTCATAGAACAAAGTTAATCAAGCAAGAATCATCCTAAACATTCACCTAATCACCCTAATCTACTTAACCCATGAATCTAAGAATGTTTACTCAATAAACTCCATGATAAACCTTAAATCTATGTGAGATTCAAGGTTAATCATGTAAGAGAAACAAGATAAGATGAAGTACTGTCCTTAGAAATCAACAAAGATTCAAGCTTTTACAATCCAAAATAAGTTCTTTGAGAGAAAATGAGATCTTTTAGGGTTTTGGGGGTCTAAAACTATATGTAAGAAGGCAAAACTCGAGCTGGTTCGATCCCATAAACCAAAGTTTAACCGGAATAAACCGGTCAATAGTGACTTTTGTGCCTTGTAGCGGCCACTGCATCCAGCTACACCATCCAGATATGGAGCAGGGGATCGAGTTTCAAAGCCAGCGGCCAAGCAACGCCGCTACGTCGAGCCGCTACGACGCTTCACGCCACCAAGCTTCATCTCGTGCTTCGTCTTTGTGGTTTGATCTGAACCGTGCCTGAAACAACCCTCACCGCCGCGAAGCTCACGCCCTCAAGCTTCATCCGTGGCTTTATGTCTCCATCTCCTCCACGGGATCTCTCGTTCAAGTCTCTCGGCGTGCCAAGCTCCTCCATCGTGTCTGGGTCGAGCCCGTGTTCCTCCGCCGTCTGGAACCGCTGGCTCGAGCTTCGTCGTCACGTCACCGTCGAAGAAGAAAGCTTCGTGGATCTCCCATGGTGGACTTTACTCATTTTGCATTACAGGTCCTTCCATTTTTCGGCTAATTACCATTTGACCCCAAAACTTTCATATAATGCAATTTAACCCTTGATTTTCGCCTTAAACTTCCAATTGTGCAATCCAAACCCTGTCAAATGTAATTATGCATGCAAATGCAATATAAAGACCTAAATGCAACCTAAAATGATGATAATAAACTAAATTATGAATCTAAAACTTAACAAAAGCAAGAGATATCATGTATTCAACCAGCGACACGACTCAGGTTAGTTTTATAGGGATTGTAATATACATGGCTACATGATATGGAACATTTATAATAACATTTGCGCTGTACATAGAATAGAACGTTTATAATTATAAGTAGTATATAATGTAAATATATAGTTCTGTACAATCATATGAAACAAAAACTAACATTCAATGTTTTCAACTATAGGTGTCGAAACTGCCATAGCTGATGTACATTACGAGGGAGATGAGATCTTTGTAGGACGGGTCTTCAAGTCAAAAACAGATTGCAAAATAAAACTCGCGATACACGCAATTAACCGGAAGTTCCATTTCAAGAACTCCACCGGACCATGTGTTGTGCTCAAATGGATAGTCATCAGTAATCAGTGCAAGCATTTGATCAACAACGTCATCTTGCTTATCTTTCATCCCACTATATAGAATCTCCGCCAAATTCGTCCGAACTGACGAGAGATCGAACGAAAGCCTGAGAAAGAAATATAAAAACATCACTGGTCATAAAATTTTATGGCCCAAACAACAAGGCATATAAAAATTCTATTTTAACCCAAAGTATGTGCAATAGAAACAAAATGAATGCACTTATGACACATAGTAAGGAGTTGTACATAAAGAACATGACGGTTGCCAAGCCACCACTGTATTTACTATACTACTTGGGTATGTAGAATAGAAAACAAAATTAAAATATGTTATTTACTATATGAGTACACTATTATATGGACTATTCTTGCTTGATATGACTATACTACTTTGTAATGTGGAATAGAGAACTCAAAATTCAATATGTTACACATGTGCGATGCAAACATATTCACTAAACCATACAAAGAAATACAAAACCCTAACATAATTCAGACTAAACCTTGAGGCATAACATGTGCGATGGAGACAATGAAAAGAGAACTACAAAGGGTAAATCTTGTTGATTCATTATATAATTCATTGCATAAGTTCTGCAACTTCAATATTACAATCCATGTCATCCTATTATCTCTATACCAGAATAGTATAAACTGTCATATATCAACTTGTTCTATTTCATATATCAAGTAGTATAAACTTTACATATACCATTCCATCTCCCCTTACCATCATACAATGTCACCTAACGAATGATCTACACATCTAACATAAACTATTCTATGTTATATAATCAAACTATTCGCATACCTCCATAACAGATAGTATGAAACTGTTATATATCAACTTGTACTATTTCATATCAGATAGTATAAACTGTCATATATCAGTCGCATAAATCAACAGCTTTTGAAATAAGTATTTGAGAAAGACCAACTGCTCAAATTTCAACCCTAAAATCAATCCTTTGCATCCGGATATCAGATCCGACATGCAACGGAAAAAGGGGTTAGATTCTACACTTTGATACACTTAGCCGAGTTTAGTCGACATGAGGAAAAGATAAACACAAGACTATAATCGAACACAGAGTACCCAGAACTTACAGTATTGCACCAAATCTAACACGAATGGCCGATTTGGAGGTAAAAAGAGGTTGTGGATGTTCTTTCTCACCGCTTCGATTGTTACGCCGTAAACCAAACCAACTTCAGGAGCGGAGTCGACGGTCCTTCGCAACAAAAATACAGAAGCCGAATAACCCGGAGAAAGATTAACGATGGTGGCGAGGTGGATAAGAAAGAAGATTTTGCAGACGGTAGAGCAAATCGGCAATGGAGGCCTTTCAGTTTCCCAAAAATTACCACATAAAGTTAAAGAGAGAAGGTGTGATGGTGAAAAACCACGAGTTAACGTGAGCAGTGGCAATAATTAATAAATATTTTCTTTAAATTTTCCAACAGGTTTAACCGGTTGGCTAAAAGGGCAAACGGCAATATTATATAAATGATAAATGGTGTATCGAAAAAGTAGGGAAAATAGTTATCCATTGAATAAAGGTTTTTTCAGGCGTCATAGAGTGCAAATCCCCTTTATTTTATTGTCTTAAACAATTTATTTATATTTATATAATTAATAGATGAACAATATATAATTATAATAAATAATCAATAAAATATCAGTGGTCAATGATATGGACAAATAAATTATGATTCTTATAATAGATCTGAAACTACATATTGTCTTGCTGAACATGATTTGGATTTGAATTGAAATAATTTAAAATAACACTAGGGAATTCTCTAAATAATAAATAGTACCTAGTAGACATATTTTGGTTGAACGACATTTTATAACAACAAAACACATATTATTATTTTCAGACTTTCCTAATATTTTGATAGAGAAAAATTATTATTAGATAGAAAAATGATCTGACATAAATTCATTGACTTACATTAAAAGAAAATAGAGAAAAATACTCTTATACCTTCGGTTTCTCTCTTACAAAGACTATAGTACCAATATGATTAAAAAAAAAGTTTAGAAAAATTGGTTAGTGAAAATATATAATCGATTATTTAGATATGAAAAAATCTACAGATATTAATGAATATAGGATATGGTAGTTACGGATTCGGTGAATGAAATTTATAAATAACTATTAAAATATTATTTAGAAATATCTGTAATTTTAAATTTGGTTAATTTCTTGATTTGGGGATATCTTATTTTATACGATATAATAATTTATAATTATTGAAACAAGTTTGAAATTTTCATGGAATCATATATATTATAGTATATTTATTATGGTATTAAAAATATATTAATATATAATTATATATAAATTTGGATTAAAATTATATATTTGTGCGAAATGTGATTAAGAATGATACATGTATATAAATGGCTCATTATAAAATACATTATAAAATGATTGTAGTATAGAACATCTGTTAATATAATATCGCTGAAATGTATAATTAGTGGTATGTATTTTTTTATGTATGATCAGCTGTATACATAATTTATATAGTTGTAATTTTATTTTTGAAATAGATTGTGGGTTAAATTGGAAGTAAATTTTAAAATATTGGTTAAATATATCTAAGATAAAATGTACGTATAAATACAAATATGTTATATCACTAAATAAATATAATTAACTGAATACCACACATGAGATCTCAAAAAGACTTGTAATTTAATAGATTAGAAGATTATTATCTGATCAAAACAATTGTACAAATGAATTCTTAATAAAACCTTATGTCGTATGTAAGAAAAAAATAGAAGGTGAATGATAACTCTTTTTCACCATATCAGTGTTCCAAAAGAGAAGGCCAATGACTCAATGATAATAAAAAGGGATCAAATGTGTGGATTGTTAT
>CAJHQP010011406.1:0-15237 GCA_905132765.1 Moricandia arvensis
AACATGTAAACCTTTTTACAAAAAAAAAAAAAAATTACAAGGAAACTTATGATGTTTGTTAAGTTGTCAAGAGTACTTTTCTTTTGACTTTGAAGGAGCCGTAGTTACATTATGGTGGGCTATAAAAAGTTCATGATCATAGAAAACAAAACAAGACCCAATCGGGCTCATTGCTTCACTTTCCGGCCCAGCTTACGAGGCCGAAGTTCACTTAACAAAACGGAGTCGTATAATCACAGTTCCGCGAATCATGTTCTTATCCAGTAAAAAGTGGAAACAACATATTCTCAGCCTCGGATCTACGCAACTTTTAACCTTAGTCAGATTCAACCTAACCACAGTTAAGGTTAACCCTCCAGGATTTGTCCACGTGTACAAATCGACGATCAGTAAAATATGCTTTTCTTAAATTATTCCATCGCTTTAATCGTCCTCTCCCTATATCAGTCCCCTCTTCGTAAGCTCTTAGCTAAATCATACCAAAAACCCTAATCTCTCAATCTTCTCCAAACACAGAATGGTTAACCCTAAAGTTTTCTTCGATATGACCGTTGGCGACAAACCCGCCGGCCGCATCGTGATGGAGCTTTACGCTGACACAACCCCCGAAACGGCTGAGAATTTCCGTGCTCTCTGTACCGGCGAGAAAGGAGTCGGCAAATCCGGAAAGCCACTCCACTACAAGGGCTCAGCTTTCCACCGTGTGATCCCTAAGTTCATGTGCCAAGGAGGAGATTTCACCGCCGGGAACGGAACCGGAGGAGAGTCCGATCTACGGCATGAAGTTCAAAGACGAGAACTTCATCAAGAAACATACCGGTCCAGGTATTCTCTCCATGGCTAACGCTGGTCCTAATACGAACGGGTCTCAGTTTTTCATTTGCACGGAGCAAACATCGTGGCTTGATGGGAAGCATGTTGTGTTCGGTCAAGTTGTTGATGGGATGGATGTTGTTAGAAACATTGAGAAGGTTGGATCTGACGGTGGAAAGACTTCTAAGAAGGTTGTGATCGCTGACTGTGGTCAGATTTCTTAGATCTGAAATGAGAGCGAGAGAGAGGTTGATCCAATGGTAGCTTTGTGTTTTTCTGTTGTGTTTTCTTTTTTGTTCCTGTTCTTGTTCTTCTTCGTTTGGATCTTTGTGCTCTGGCTACCATTGAATAATAATGATAATTAATGATTAATCTTGGTTATTAATGCTCTAATTAAATTTGTGTAAACGTTATTATCAAACATGTAGAATAGTCTAAGCAGAACTCGTGACGTCTAAAACGTACACGTTACTAGATGAAGACATTGTATTGGAACTTTGAGATTTTGATAAAAAGAATGGATGGATGTCTTTGTGGGATCTTTTTTAGATGCCATGGAGCCACTGAAAAGGAAATGTTTATTGATTGGATATTTTGTAATAAACTCGTCTGTGGTCATGTTTTGGACACTTGAATGTATGGCCCAATACGAATCTAAAAATATTATATGGACGGTCCATTAAGGATTTAGTCCTATTCAATTATTCTAATTTTGGATGAAAGACTCTATATTAGGATAGGAAAAATACTAATTTTCATTTAATAAAATACATTAACTATTTTAGATTTCTGTTTAATATATAAACTAATTTGTGTTGTCTATTAAATACACCAACTTTTAAAATTTACATATTTTACATATTTTTAGATAGTGTTAACTATATTTAATGGAAGTGACAACGATATTATTATTTAACTAAAAACATGTTTAATTTGCATAAATGAAATTCATGAATTAATTTTTATTTGCTAATAAATACACTAACTATTTTAGATCTCCGTTTATACACAAACTAATTTTTGTTTATATTAAATACACAAACTTTTAAATTTTCACATTAATTTAGACGACTTTAACTATGATTAACAGAAGATGTTGTGGTTAAACTATGAAAAGAATGCTCACTTTAGTCAAAACTTCCCAAATCAATTGAACCTTAATTCAATTAGTTTCAATTCGAGTTTGGTACCATAATATGTTTCAACATCTTTTATTCTCCAAACTTTGTTATTTTTCTTCTTCTTCGCTTTGATTTTCCTTTGTATTGTTTCAAAGTGAAGTCGATTTTTGACGTCGTAAAAAGAACGAAGAAAATTACGTAATTTTAAACAAGTTTCTAATTTTTGAGTTAGTTTACTGTTTTGTGTTTCTGATTTTTATTTTTCGATTTGATTACATTGATAATAATTCAATCAAGATTAATTTACACAATGGAAGCGCAATGGAGAAAAAAAGCTAACAACAAAATCTATCGAGAACTCTTCTTCTTCATCTTCCCGATATATTATATGTTAGCTTTTTCTCCATTGCGCTTCCATAGTATAAATAAACTTTGATTGTGTTGTAAGTAAAGAAGAGAAGGGGAATTAGTGTGTCTTATTCCATCATTAATAAGTTCTTTATATAGGATTACAATAGCTTGGAGACCAAGTAGAACTTGAGGAACAAGTAGACTTGACAATCAAGTAAATCTAAGACTTTCCTTCATGGACATCACATAATATTCATAGTACTTTCCCTTGATGTCTATTATGCGCATATATGATGCCTCGTTAAAAACCTTACCAGGAAAACCCGATATGAAAAACCATGGTTAAGGGAAAAAGATTACAACGGGCAATTACTTCCCCTAATGTGTACATACGTCAAGATATTTGAGACGACGTAATCCGATGAAATAAAGCAACTTCTTGAAAATGGCAGTGGGCATCGCCTTAGTGAATAAATCAGCCAATTGTCACTTGAACAAACTTGAGCGACACGAACATCGCCATTCTTCTGTAGATCATGTGTGAAAAAGAACTTCGGTAGAATGTGCTTTGTCCTGTCTCCTTTAATGTATCCATCTTTGAGTTATGCGATACATGCATCATTGTCCTCATACATGATTGTTGGAGCTTCTTTTCCTATTGATAGACCACAATCTTCTCGTATATGTTTGATGACGAATCTTAACCATATACACTCCCGACTAGTTTCATGAATGGCTAAATCTCTGCGTGGTTAGAAGAAGTAGCTGAAATGGTTTGCTTCATCGAACGCCAAGAGATAGCAGTTCCACCACAAGTAAACACATATCATGTTTGTGATCTAGCATTGTGGGGATCAGACATATACCCAACATCTGCATAACCAATCAAATCTTCCGTGGATGGGTTAGGAAAGAATATACACATGTCTTTTGTACCTTGGAGGTAACAAAGTATATGTTTTATCCCATTCTAATCCCTACAAGTTTGACATGAACTAAACCTTGCCAATAAATTCACTGCAAATGATATATCCGGTCTTGTATGACTGGCAAGGTACATTAATGACCCTATTGCACTTAAGTATGGTACTTCAGGACTAAGAATTTAAGTTCTTCATTCTTCTCATTAGGATGGAAGGATCTTTGTTCACATCGATGTGAACAAATCGAGTGATCTTACAACCATAGGACTACTCAAAGGATGAGCTTGATCCATAGAAAATCGTTTAGCCACATTTCCTGTGTAAGTTTTTTGATGCACTAAGATTTCATTCTTGAGATGCTCAATTTCTAGTCCCAAACAAAACTTTGTTTTTCCTTTTGACATAGACAACAATCTATTGGTATATTTGGACTTCAAACCAAATATCTTTACATACACTTGTCTAATCATTTGTGTTGTACATACGAGTTACTCATACTCTTATTATAAAAGAAACTATTATGAATTTATTTATAGTCATATGAAATCACATCGTTCAATCACGAAAAAGATTAGTAACTTTACTCAAATAACACTTTAAATATGGTATTTCCCGACCAAACATATATGAGCATCTTAATATAAAATCTTTTAGAGATATTTTAAGATAACATCTCATTTTTAGATATTCAGTTTGAAATACACACATATTTCTTTCAAAATAACATTTCCAATAACTCCTCAAGAGTTTTGATTATATTCAAATCAATGATTCTATTTATCTATAATATTTGGATAAATACAAATTGTGTATTGATTAACTTCTAATATTTCCTATATCCCATAAACATATTTCAATCGAATAGCTAGAGTTCCCGGAAACATGATTTTAATATCATCAATCTTTCATGGATTTCATCTTTTAGGAATTATCATTTTCGAGTGGGCATACAATTCAAGTTCTTCCTTTATTGCCAGACTGATAAGAAACTTGAAAGTAGTTGTATCTACTACATTAATCTATATCTCTTCACAATCAATTTCATATTGATATTTCTTTGGTGCAACAACTCATTTCTATCTCACTTGTTTTACACCTTTTGGTGGATGGACTACTGGTCAAAATATTTCTCTCTTTTAGTAAAGTTTATATCTTTGTCTATCATATCTTTCTCATTTCTTTGTTTACACTTTTCAATAGACTTTGTTTAATGATCCTCTTTATCATTTATCATATCAACTGCTACTTTGCATGCAAGAATAACATTGACGTTAATTTTCCTAACGGTTCCATTTTATTTCAAACATGACATAACTTCTTGAGATCTCTTCATTTTTTCAGGTACCTGAATTCTCTCAATAATGTTTAACATCTCTTCTCGAGATCATTCGAACACTATATTTCCTCTTGACCATTATTTATTTATGCTCTTTTCATTTACGAGGATTTTTATCTTTTGAACCAACTTGTCTACCACACTTCAGGTGTGACTAGCAGTTTGATCTTATTATTCTAGAACATCAGTTCTTATTGGAACATTTATAACTGATATTGTGACTTGATCACTCTATTTATACGGGTCAATGTCTAGCAAATGCTTTACTAAGCTCTAATTGAATTATTTTTTAGAATTTTTGAAATTCTCTTTAGTCCGAGGATCAATGATAATTCACATCGACTGATTTACTTTTTCAGCTGTTTATTTTCTCCCCCTTATGTTGGAAATACTAATTCACTTTTAGCATTTATATCGAGCCTTACTTATATTCTTCAGGGATGACCCTAGATTCTTAAGTATCAATGGAGATTCATATCCAACATATATTTCCAACCTCATTTGAAAACTCATCTTAATTAAAGCTCTGTGGTGGAGCAACTGGAATGTATATTGCACATCCAACATTCTTAGATGAAATGGTTGGTTTCTGACCCAATACCAATGTGGGGAGAACTAGTGATTACCGATTGGCTTGATGCAAACTAGTGTTGCTCAAAATGTTTAGCACTTATCCCAGTGAATTTGCTATGGTCGTCAAAAACTTTAAGAAGTGAATTCACCAATATTATAAAGATGCATAGTGGGTGATCAGTCCACCAACATCTCTTTTATTCATGTCAATAACTTTCTTTGGCTGGTAAAAACCGTAAAAATAACATTTAACAAATCATTAAGAAGAATATTTTGGTTCTTCAATGAATATTCACATAAATTTGTAAGTATCTTTTTGCATCACTACTAAACCAAAATGGTCTAACTGGTTCATGCCAAGTATTTTATAAACTTCTGGTTTACGATATATTTTTCTCCACTTAAATAATATTGTGTCGTAAAACCTATAAGAGGATGTAAATACTTTCTCTAAAATACTTTTAGAGCCTTAAGATTGATATGAAGTTAACATTTCCTTTCCTTATTGTCTCAAAATTCCATGGACTTACTTTAAGAAGGATTCATCAATCTCAGTTTTGTGTAAACATAATCTTCTAGATGTTTCACTTATTATAAAATGTGAGATTCTTTAACTCTTCCCCTCGAGATGATAACACTACAAGTTTATCAATCTTGAATGAATCTCATTTTTGAATCAATAATATACATTTTTGGGTCATGTATTCTTTCTTAGATCCTTATAACTTTTTAGACTTATAAGAATATAATACAATAAGGCTTTCTTATATGCATAAATATTATGTGCTCTTCTGGAGCATTCATATATATATATATATATCCTTGTATTGTACTCACAATAATTTTCTTTAATCTTTAGATTATTGAATCATATCTTTTCTTTATTACCATCTTTATTTTCTCAACTTCAAATGAGAATATGAATTCTAAAAGAAACTCTTTGGTCTTGACCTTGACCATAACCATATATATATATATCCACATTCATGTCTACAACCAATTTTATTTTCATTTTCCTTACCAATATTATTTGTGTAGATTTTCTTTCTCAAAGAGTCAAATTCTCTTCAAGAGACTAAATCAATAAATCATAACCACCTAGACGTGATTTATGATCTTACATCAATAGCCCATTGTTTTTCTGAGTGTAAAGGAGACAAAATACAAGTATGTATTCTTTAATATATTTACATTTACTCTCTTCAGAAATATTTTACTTTTAGAATTTAGCATCCAATATAATTGAGCTTTATTTACAGACTTCAAGTCTTGTAATCTTTAGATGCAAAACACATAAAGAGCTTTAGGTAATCACATTCATGTGATTATACCTTTCTTTGGATTATTCTCCAAAACTTATGGATCTTATAAGGACAAACCTTAAACTTAAAACTCTCGTATGCACAATGGTAATAGACAATAATAATAAGATATATTTACAAGTTATATATCTCGAATAAACCGAATTCATTTTCTAAATTTATTTTTATTATTATTACATCTATATTGCATGCACTCAACCATAAGACTTTTACAATATTGTATGCACTCATATATGTGAATAATATATTACATGCATTCAACTGTAACACTGTATTACTATATTATATGCATTCATATATATTACATGCACTCAGTCCTAAATATTAAACCAACGTGCAATGTCTTATCAAATCTAGTAAATAATTATTAACCTATGAATCCAATATTTATATTTTATTTATCGCATAAAATATCAAGTATAAATGCATATAAGATGTTTATTAACAGTGAATGCGATTAATGAATAAATTTTAATTAGTAATTATAAATCAAGGTTGCCAGTATGAAATTATGAATAAATGTGAATTAACAACCTACGTATATAAATATGTCAAAAAATCTGTATAAAGTGTTAAAAGTTAAACTTGTCACTAAATGAAGAAGCATCATAGTAACTCTATAAGAAACTAAATAATGTATTACGCAGTAACGTGATGACTTTCAATAATAAAATATAAGCATCACATATGATTAATAAAAAGAACACATACTATTGAGCATTAGCTTAGAAACATCGAAAAGATCTCTTTTCAATCGAATGATTTTCTTTCCTTGAAACAAGGGTAGAACAATATTGTCGACTAAAGCTCCTAAGCTCATGATGTGTATGAATCCATTCTTACAAACCATGAATTGATAATAAACATGATTTGAAGAAGGATTGAATATAGACTAAAAATATAACATAATAAATATCTATACCTATTAACTCAAGATCACTAAAGCTTCGTGCTGATAACGTGTTGTAAGTAAAGAAGAGAAGAGAGGAATTAGTGTGTCTTATTCCATTAGTAATGAGTCCTTTATATATGATTACAATAGCTTGGAGACCAAGTAGAACTTGGGGAACAAGTAGAACTTGGGGAACAAGTAGACTTGACAATCAAGTAAATTTAAGACTTTACTTAATGGACATCACATAATATTCATAACAGACTGAATCATTATCACTGTACTCAAAGTGAAGAATAAAATTCACAAACACGTAACACTAAATTCACTGTACTGCATGCTTCAACTATCTACGTGTCAAACGTTTGACACAGATTTTCAGGATCTAGTCTCTATGATTCAAGACCCAAAAGCATGGCCCAACTTCTCTACTAAATTGGATGAGCTGCAGAAGCTAAAGAATAGTTTTCATGAGTTCTCAATTGTTTTTATTCCTCGTTCTCAGAATGTAACATCTGATAATCTAGCTAAGATAGCAAGATCGTTCCATAGAGAATTGTACTTCATAGGTTGTTCTATTCCGGTCTGGTTTCCCAGACCACCTCAAGCCTGAGTAATAGATCAGCCGTTAGATGTAAAAAAAAAAAAAACTAACTCGAAAATTAAAAATTCGTTTAAAATTACCTGATTTTCTTCGTCTTCTTTTTAAAACATTGAAATAGACTTCACTTTGAAACGATATAAACGAAAATTGAAGTGAAGAAGAAGAAGAAGAAAAAGAACAAAATTTGGAGAATAAAAGAGGTTGAAACAGATTATGGTGTCAAACTCGAATTGGAACTAACTTGAATTATGGTTCAATCAATTTGAGAAGTTTTGACTAAGAGTGAGCGTGCTCATCAGAGTTTAACTACATCATCTTCTGTTAAACATAATTGACGTCGTCTAAATCAATGTGTAAAATGTGCAAATTTAAAAGTTTGTATATTTAATGGGAACCAAAAATTAGTTTCATGAACGATGATCCAAAATAGTTAGCGTATTTATTAGCAAATAACAACTAGTTCCGTATATTTTAAAGGAATTTTTCCTTATGTAAGTTAAACATGTGTTTAGTTAAACAATAACTTTGTTGTCATTTTCGTTAAATGTAGTTGACACCGTCTAAAAAATATGTAAAATCTGCGAATTTAAAAAATCTAATTTATTAAAACAGAATCATTCTTAACATTTACTCTTATTTCTACTTGGAATATTACTTTCTATGCCACTGGACCTACTTTTTTTTATAAAAAATCAACTTCTACATATATATTTCTACTAATGCACAATCATCATCTATCAATAAAGCAGTTATGATGAACTCCACTGAAAAACAGTTATAGTAAACCACGTTTAATGTAAATTCCCTTTTCCACGTTTTTAAAAGCCACTTCTTTTTATATATTCGTAGGTTTCCATGTGCTTCACTGATTTTCCACATGTATTATAAGAAACAAACAAAGTTCTTATGATGTTTACTAAACAAATACAATTAAGAATTTCTTTTATTATGTGATAAGAAAATATGTTGTACAAGACAATTACGACAAAAAAATCTGGGTGCAAACAAAAATGTTGTTTTCAAAGAAATTTTCAGAATCTCTAATTTTGTATTTTGTTTGCTGTGTTTTTACTTTTTAAACTATACTAATTTGGGTCTTAATTTTGATGTGTTTTTCAAATTTTAGACTTCTTTCAGTTAATGTTAGAACTTGAAGTTATTTTGCAAACAGTGGAAGATTTAGTTTTGTCTCTCTAAATCATTCATACGATCAGTAACACACAACATATATACAAGCAAACAACATTCAGATTCATAACCTACCTTCAATTTTCTCAAGAGACCTAAGTTCTAAGCGCTATCTAAGTTCTATGTACTGATTTACATGTTATTTCAATTCTATCTATATCATTCATACAATTAATAACACACAACATACATACAAGTAAACAACAATAACAATCTTAATATATCTTCAATTTTTTCAGATTTGACTTCTAACCGCTAGCTAAGTTCTATGTGGTGACTTACATGTGATTCCAATGCTTAAGGTTGTTTCTGATTTGACTTTGCGTTTCTTTTACGCAATACTTTTTCTGAAGTCATAATCTTCATTCCAGCAGCTCCTGATAATAATACAAGAGTTTGATAAGAATAAAGCTATAATATACTTATATATGTTTTTTCTAATACTAACGACATTAACTTGAAAGCAACAACAAATATCTACTATACGCATTAGTATATATGTTCACTATTTAAAAATGAACTATCTTTTGACGAGTCATAATTATGTAAACCAAGCAAACTAAACATCTAAAATAAGTAACTAAAAATCAGAGAAAATAGATTGACATGGTTTTTTATGGAGAAAATCGATCAACACGTCTTCGTTTTGGGTTACCGTTGTCGTGTGTAAGTCAAGCTTTCACCTTCTACGCTCTTCTTTTTTCACACTCAAACTTTTTTTTTGTTAGAACGAACGGTAAAAAAATTAAACAAAATAAGCTCGAGTTGAATAATATTAAAAGTTAAAAAAATCCCATTTTGACACAGTTTGTGTCGTTTTCTATTTCAAAATTTTTAAAAAAAGTTCCAGTGAAGATTGATTTTGAGAGAGGTATGGGTAATCTCTGCGAAATATAACATGCATGTCAAGGATTTTTTGTCAGATGAAGTCATCGGTTAGCATAAAATAAATAGATCTAAAAAATTGAAAATAAATAACAAAGCTACTCGATCTATTCAAACACTGCTACTCGAAAAATAAATAAACAAAGCAGTGTTTGAATAGATCGAGTAGCTTTGTTTATTTATTTTTCAATTTTTAGATCTATTTATTTTATGCTAACCGATGTCTTCATCTGACAAAAAATCCCTGACATGCATGTTATATTTTCGCAGAGATTACCCTAAACAATAATTACTAAAATATAAACTTAAATGTCAATATATTTTTGATAGTGTGTATTTTTGCAAAGTGATACTTAAGTTATGTTATTCTTGGAAATTTCTCATTTAATGATGCCAAAATATATATCCACATTCATTGTTGATATTTAATGTGTAAATCATAAATAATTTTTTTTAAAAAAAATTAACTCAAAAAAATCAACTTCATGTTTTGGTCAACTATCAAATTAATTAAAGTTTCTTATGATGCAAATAAACCTTAATGCATAATATACTAAAAAATAAACAAAATATACCCGCGCTTTCAAATCTAGTTGTATATTAATAGTTAACACAAATTAGTTCGTATATTAAATGGAGATCCAAAATAGTTTGTGCATTTTTTTAACAAATGAAAATTAGTCTGTGTAATTTTAAGGATTTTTCCTATTAGGATGCAAGACTCCCATATTTACAGTGGGTGATGGCTGAAAGAGTTCATCAGTTGACGGCGAAGGCAGCCCGTGAAACGGTTGTGGTGATAATCGATAGATGACATATGATATCACTAGAATTAACCTACTGCTAACACGTTTTCTAAATCTTTTGTATTCGTCTCCATGTGTTGTTCACTTGTGTTTCATTGACTGGTGTTCATCTGGGTTTAATTGGGCAAGTAATTTTTTGTAGTACCACTCAAGGGCTAATTAAGTTTTTAATTATCAAAACAGAATGGCTAATTAAGTTTTAATGAAAAGGTGACAAAAGGTAAACATAATAATTGTTAACTAAATTTTGATCCGTACTTTCAAGACGGAATATTTTTTTCGTTGAAAACTTATATAATCACATTTTATTTAGAGTAGGCGCATAAAATCCGCAACAGGAAATCAAAATCAAACCCAAACAAAAAAATGATATGTAACCGATTCATAATATAAGAAATACCAGAATGAGATTTTGTAAGGTGCTAAAAAACATATTTTAACTCGAAGTGTTGTTAGGCGAACTCAACGAGTAACTAAAAAAATCCAAAACCAATCTGAATATCCAAATTAATCACAAATATAAATATTTCAAACATAAATATGTATTTAAAATATTTAATTTTATATTTATTTTGAAATGATATCTAAAATAAGCATTTAAATAAGTAACTAAATATACAATTATGTATAAATAAATATTTATTTCTTATGTTTTGTTTTTAAACTTTTGATTAAATTTCAGATATATCTGAAAACCAAACCAATATAACTCGAATCCAAACAATATATAGTTATTTTATGAGTTTTAGGATGTGATACAAATTAGAACCAAAACCCGATATGCTATATCCAAATGCAGTCCGTACTTACAAATATACCAGAATGAGATCTGGATGTGATATAAATTATAACCGAAATTCCAAATACACAACCCATATCCAAACATGTACTTGAACGCCTAAACCTAACTTAAAATGTGTTTTATGTTTTGTTCAGTTAGTTTTATATTAAACTCATAAAAATATCAATAATAACATGTTTAATAACTATTAATATTTATTTTATCATATATATATATATATATAATGGAATTATATTATTATGTATTTGGTGAGAGTTTTGAAGATTTTGTTTCTTTTATTTGGATTAAAGTATATTATACAAATTATTAGGTATATATAATTTTATATAAATAAATAAAATATAATTGATTAGTTACTTAAATTTAATATTAATAGAAATTGAGTTCATTATTTAACAAATAATGGCTTAGTTATTTTGTTCCTTAATTTTTGGTTAGAATATATATTTAACAATAATTAAGTTATGTATAAATACAAATAATAGGAAAAATAGTTAAATGTAATAGTCAACCTAGACTATTTCTAGGGGGTTTTTCAAAAACAACCTAAAAATTCAAGTCAAATGCAAAACCAACCTCTTTTTTTTTAGTTACTATTCATCATTGAATTTTCCATAATACCCATAAGTTTTGAATTATTTACAAATTTGCCATTATTATTTATTTATTTATTAATTTCGAAAAATACAAAAAACCAAATACACCCTAAACATTTCTTCTTAATTACAACTATACCATCATCATCAATATTTTCACCACCATTTTTGATCTCTTAAAGCTTTAGAATTGAATTTTCAACCACTTTTTTCTCATTCTAAACAAGCAAATCTTCATTTCCTCTCATTTTCTCTACATTTCCATCTAAAAATCTCTCTTTTCATAATCATAAACTTCATAATTTCGTTTTTTTCACTTGTGAATCGTCAAAAATGTTTCATTTTGGTCAATATTGGAGTTTGGACGGTTGAAAAGGCTGGAAACGAGCTTCACACTGCAAAAAGGTAACTATTTTCATGGTTTAAGTTGTTTCTCAGATCCTGTGTCGCGATAGTAGACTGTTTTATATGTCTACGCCCTTATGTAGACATACAATGCAGTCTACTTGTCAACGCACAGGTCCGTTTGCAATTGACTAAACAGATTTTTTTTTTGTAAACGTAGCCTTCCCCGACAGTCTACATCTTAACCTTTGACAACAAAAAACGAAAAAGTACGTAGACCTACAAAGACGACTACGCAAAAGAGGTTAGTTTTGGCATTTGAATGAACTTTTGACTTTTCATATGTAGACTTCAACATAAGTCTACGAACTGTAGACTTCCAACATAAGTCTACAAAGAGGTCAGCTTTGCATTTGACCAAAATTTTGACTGCGTTGAAAAGGTTAGTTTTTGTGTTTGACTAAACTTTTTAAAAATATATATTTTTTTTTAATAAGTAGACTTCATATGCAGTCTGCTCTTCCCGAAAAAAAATGTAGACTACCCGTGAAGTCTATTTTTTTATTTTGGTCAAATGCAAAACTGACTCGTCGGATTTGAGAGTAGACTTCTTTCGAAGTCTACAAATCTGTAGACGTTCATTTCAGTCTACCCCCTAAAAAGTCAAACATAGTCAATTGCAAAACTAACCTCATTCAAAAAAATTAAAATATGTAGACTGTATATTTAGTCTACCTCTGAAAGTCAAATCCTGGAAAATTCTGGTCAATAGCGAAAACTAACCTTTTTGAAGTTGTAGACTGAAAACGAAGTCTGCTTAAATAAAATCACAACTTTTTTTCAACTATAAAAAGTAACCCGTAAAATAGTCAATTGCAAAAACTAACCCAACAGTAGACCTATCTGACCATCTACGGATGTAAACTGAAAGAAAGTCTACAGCGTTGTAGACTGAACATGAAGTCTATTTCGAAATTTACATTAAAAGTTAATTGTGGTACTATGCATTAAATGTTTTTACAATTTTTTCGTTTGAAAGTGTGTAATAGTTTAATCCTAATGGGTTTGAGTGATTTTGGATAGAAAAACTGTTGTAATTATGAAAGTATAATACTTTTGATTTGCTATATTACTAGGAAACATTTGTAGACATATTAGTAAGTCTACGTTAGTTGTCACAGTGCAAACAACATGTCATATCCAAACTGTCTAAGTTAAACCAGTGTTGTCTTACTGCTTTGGATGTTGTCTTATGTATTATCTCTTATGTGTTGAATTGATCAATTGTATTATTGCTTTGGATGATGTCTTATTGCTTTGGATGTTGTCTTATGTCTTATGTATTTACTTATCAGTTGTATTGTCGCTTTGGATGTTGTCTTATGTCTTATGTATTTAACTTATCAGCTGCATTGTCGCTTTGGATGTTGTCTTATTTGATGAACTTTTGTTGAAATTGTAGGTCTTAATTTTCTATACTTTGAGTTCTAATATTACTTTATGTCATGCAGACCAACATGTTAGTCTTCTTGAACAAAAGTAGACTTCTTTTTAAGTCTCTTATAAAGAAAGACTAATATGTAAATCTCTGGATTGTATTGGAATTATAATTTTGGTCGAATATGAATTAAAATATCTGAAAGAAGAGTACTATACTGATACAAATGATGATATTTTGATTATAGTCGAGTACAAGACTTCTATAAAAGTCTTTGTAAAAGAAAACTAATACTTCAGTCTGCTGCAGCAAATTACATAAGTTTGTTACAACCATATGTCTGGTACAAAAGCCTGATACAACATGTCTGTTACTCACAGTTCTTGAGCTCCTCGCCTAGAGGTATACAACCTCGATAGGAACATCAGGTTAATCCATTCTTGTACATGCACGCAAGTAAGACACTAACAAAGAATATACTATAAGTGCATCTACACGAGAAGTCTACAATTTAAAATAAAGCCTCTACACGAGAAGCCTATAAATTCAAACATCAGTGTACTACAAATTCAAAACATCAGTTTACATGAGAAGTCTACAATTCAAAATATCCAGTTTTTAGCAAAATTCAAAATTCAGTCTACAAATTCAAAATATCAGTCACTACCAAATTCAAAATTTCAGTCTACAAATCGAAAAGCTCATACTACACTTCAAATGAAGGAGACTCACCGGAAGCAGAGAAATGATTAGAGAGGAGTTGCAATGCTCGTTAGGAGAAATGGATCTAAGACTGACCGACTCAGATCTTGAATCAAAGAGAACTAAAAGATTAGTAACAAGATGAGCTTGTTAGGTTATTAGTTACACAGAGACGTACGTTGAGAAAGATGAAGCACAGTCCTTGCTGTTAGGACAGAGAGATGAAGTTAGAAGCCATGACTACTGACCGGAGCAGATGATTTGGACGCAGAAGCACTGTCCTTAGAAGTCACCGAGCTCAGATCTGAAAAGAGAAAAAGGTAAAGGTAGTCACTTTATTATCAAAAGAGAGGTAAAAGAGACATTTAACTTAAGCCAGAGCGCATATGGAGGCAGACAAAGAGCGAAGGCGGAGTGTGTGTCTACAAATGTAGACGCTATAGACAGTCTACAAACTCCGTAGTCTACAGTAAAAGTCTAACAATCCGTAGTCTGCAGTATAATTCTGGAGCAACCTCGCAACAAAAAGAGCCAGAGAAA
>CAJHQP010011407.1:0-15231 GCA_905132765.1 Moricandia arvensis
GAAATTACGGGTCTGAATTGTGATGCGTACGAAAAACATGAGATGTGGTGTGTGGATCATCGAGAGTTTTGGCTGGAGATGAATGTTTCGCCATCAGAAGGACCTACATTGAATGAGTTACAAGCCTTATTTCCGATTTGCAGAAGCTGGTCTCGAGAGAAGCGAGTGATGATCGGTTTGCTGAGTCTGCTATCCATTGGCATATTTGGAATTTCAAGCAATAGCAGAATTCCTTTGCATTGTGCAGTAAGGGTGATGGACACTGCAGCTTTCCAGCGATATCCATGGGGTCGGGTTGGATTTAGGAGCCTTATTGATTCCATCAAAGTAATCAGCTATCAAGGAAAGAAGAGCTTCACACTTCACGGTTGTGTTCATGTGCTCCTAATATGGATTTATGAGTCTGTCCCTGGAATAGGAGAAAAATATGGGAATCGGATAGAGGGAGCTGATGTTCCTCTTTTGTCATGGCGGGGATCTCGTACCCGTATCAACTTCTGTGATTTCTGTGATCAAGAAAAGATAAAGTATCAGAAGGTATGAACATTAGTTGTATTTCTTCCTTGTATATGTCTTACTAATTTTGTAACATTACTTAACAGGTTCGGGTGAGGCATATGATTATGAAGCCAATGGAGGATAGATATCCAAAGTGGGTCGATGATGACATCTTTACCGATCTGGACAACATGATAAAATATATCCTCGATGGCCACTGAATGAGAAATTTTGGGATGTAATGTCAACTCCCAAAGGCGAGAAAAGAAAATATGGTGTTGCCGCATCTGCTGTTCCAAATGTGAGCCCTTTTACTAAGCGAAAGAAGGGCATGGAACCTGCATATGGAGGTGAAGCATCTGATATGGTATGTACAAAATGTTCCTATTAATGATAAAAACTTGATTTTCGTTTTGGCACTGACATGTTCCCTTTTGCTCTATTCATATTAAAGCTCGCAGCTCACAACGTTGCTATACGTGGCTTAGTTGAGTCAATTACCACCCTCACTGCAAAAATAGAGAGCATAGATGTTAGTGTAGCTGAGAAAGTTAGTAAAACTTTTGAAGGTACCATACAAGATAAGGTGGATGCTAGATTGGGTGCATTTGAGACTGAGTTGATGAAGAAGATCGCAAGTTTGGAGGAAGATGTCAAATTTTTCAAAAACAAGGCTGATGTAAATATTTCACATGGTGTGGCCGACGACAACTCTGGAAATTCCAAAGCGTACGGAGGATGATGGTGGTTCTAGCAATGGACTTAGTATGATCCTTTTTCTCCATTTTTATATGTTTATCTCTAAATCATTACTAATTCTTGTTATTTATTACTTCAAGTCATGGAAGGTCCAAAACAAGGATCAGTTCACAAGATGGTTTACCAATACAAACTGTTGTTAAGAAGGAGAAGAAGACAAACAAGACGACGGAGAAGGACGAGCTTAAGCCAACGAAGGTGCCACTAAAAAAGTGAAGAAGGAGAAGAAAGACGAAGTCCCACCAAAAAAAGTGAAGAAGGAGAAAGCATTTGTCATCCCGCAGCTGAATGACGAATCTATTCGACTAAGGATTGGGAAGATCATCTGAAATGGGAGAAAACAGGGAAGTGTAGGCAAGTGTTGGAAACACTTGCTGGCAGTATAGAGGAGCCTGCACGTAGACGCAAACCCCAATTGACAAAGACGCAAGTATGGCCATACGTAGGGAATTCAACAGTGAAGCGTATAATTACTGGTGTCACTGTTTCGAAGAAGGCGTATGACCCATTAGCAAAAGTCGAGGGAGGAAAACTGCAGAAGGTTTTGGACTTCATTAAGCCGAGATTTGTACGTTTTCTCTATTCCATCTTATCTTATTCGTAAGATATGATCCTTGAATGCTATATTTTTAATTTTAGGGACCAAGAGGAAATTAACTACCAACAAAATGGCGCTCAGTTTACTTAAAGCTAATGGTACCAAGAGAAGCGTGGCCAACAAGCAACTACGGCTGGCTCTGTGACTCGGTGAGTTTTTTTTTTTGATTATGGTGTATCATGAGATTAACGACTGCAGCAATGCTCATGTTTTAAGTAATGGTTTTTAGTATGTTTTCTTTTTTTTGGCAGCACATGGCTGCAGCAATGCTCATGTTTCCACAAACGTTCCATGCAATCCACATCTCCATATTCCTCCTCTCGAATTGCATTTCTAGATCGGTGGTTTGTCAATAAATGGGTTAATGACTACAACAAAATGGACAAGGATACAAAGAGAATAGACTTGTCAGATA
Source organism: Moricandia arvensis (assembly GCA_905132765.1). Taxonomy (NCBI): domain Eukaryota; kingdom Viridiplantae; phylum Streptophyta; class Magnoliopsida; order Brassicales; family Brassicaceae; genus Moricandia; species Moricandia arvensis. Next base: position 2,271 of record CAJHQP010011407.1, read on the forward strand.
TGTATAGCAAGGCTTTCAATGGAGAATACCCAGATCAGTTTGTGACAGGTAAAAAGTGGTTTATAGATGTTGACAGCTTGTTTCTCTGCCACCTTATCAACGGAAACCACTGGGTGGCCCTACACATTGATTTAAAGAAGACGATAATCCATGTGTATGATTCTATTCCGAGTGTGGTGGAGGATGAAGGGAAGCTGCGTGAGGAGTGTAGACCATTCACAAAAATGATTCCACTAGTGCTTAACAAGATGCTGCCTCCTAAAGTGCGCAAGAAGACTGAGAAGCAGTTTGCCTTACGTAGGCACAAGAATGTGCCACCAAACGAGGACCCAGGATTTTGTGGTGTCTACTCTTTGAAGTATATTGAATGTCTGGCTCTTGGAAGTACATTTGACGGCTTAGGTGATCAGATCATACCGGCTCTACGAATGAAATTGGCAGCCGACATCTTTGAAGAGGTTGGTGCGGAAGAATGAAGAGGCTGTAGAGGTTATTGTGTTGGCTTATTTCAAGTATTCTAGGACGTGAACTTGTATGATTTTATTTTAGTAAGTGTAGTAGTACGTTTAACTTGGATGGATGTATAACTTGGCAGGTTTTTCTTTGTTACTTTAGTATCTATGTGGTTTGTTGTGGTTTTGTTATGGTTTGTTATGTATATATAGGCTCGGTTGTTGTAGTTAATGAAATGTAATGTAACACCAAGTCATGAAAGTAAATGAAATGCAAAGTAACAGCCAACGACAATGATCAAAGTGTAAAAGTAAATACATCTAATGACCGAAGCATGAACTAGATCGAATACTCACTACTTAAGAGGGCATGTTTTAGAATTATGTCACGTCTGGTAACAAATTCTACATGTGTGTTCTTTCCTTGGTCGCTTCTTCTTCTGCAACTTTCTCCAAAATAGATTTATGTCTTGATTTTTTGGCTCTTCCAAGTGGTTGGTGGACATCTTGGAGGTAAACAGATTTTGTTTGCAACTTCTTCTGGAATTGGAAACAGCATCATCTTTGGGCATAACAGCACTGAAATATGTGTTGTACAAGGCACAGCTTCCGATAATAATGGTGAAAAAAGTGATATACGTGAATCTTTCTACGCCTTCCCAGCAGCTATAGCATGAACACACGGTATCTTCTCCAAATCAAATCTACGGCAAGAGCATGTCTTCTCGGTCAGATTTACCACATGTAAAGATGAGACTCCCATCACTTGTGACTGATGGATGTCAATTTCCTGAACCTTTAAAAGTTTAGCAATAGTTATACGACCCTGCAAATGTTAAAGTTTAGTATAATAGAAAACAGACTATCGAACAACTTCTCTACACCACGAGTAAACTACATTTCCAGATTATAAATAGATTTACCTCCAACAACTTCTCTACACTACGAGTCAGATAGGTTTTCATCAAGCCAGCATCATGTTTTTTGTTGCAAACCAACACATGTTTTCTTGTTGCAAACCACGTGTCATCATTAATCGGATTGCCTCTAGAAGGCGAACAATTGGCAAAGCTTCTCACATCTGACAAAGCTCTATTTATGGATTCGGCTATGTTACTTGTAAGGATGTCGTAGGGATTACCTCTAAAATGAGCTTGTGTCCACTTACGTACATCAGCACCTTCCCAAATATGCCATGTAAGCTGTATTTAACTCTTTGATCATCTCGAAGTCGCTTGAAAGTCTTGCTACCTAAAAGAGTATGCTGCTTTGTTGACCCAACCCAAACAGATCACGCCCTCTGTACCGTAACAAGATGTTTTTATACAAGTGGTACGTGCAAATTCCCCTGCTAGCCAATGGATAAACCACTGCAATAGCCTTCCCTATTGATTTGTGTCTATCAGAAATTAACGCCAAGCCTTCATCATCAGGTATCACACGACTGAGTTGGCGGAAAAACCATGTCCATGATTCATCATTCTCTGTGTCAACAACAGCAAATGCAATTGGAAAAATTTGAAAATTACCATCTTGTGATGTTGCAATGAGAAGAGTTCCTTTGTATTTTCCTTGCAAGAAAGTACCATCAACCACTACAACCTTCCTCATATATGGGAAGCCAGTAATGCTAGCGCTGAATGCAAGGAATAAGTACTTAAATCTATTCTTTGCATCGACTTCCAATCGAGTTAAAGTCTCGGGATTAGCCATTCTAATCATGTGTAGGTAAGCAGGTAATTCCTGGTATCCATTCTCTGCTGAACCCAATACGAGATCTCTAGCAACCAGAAGTGTACGACGACCTTTCCAATAATCCATCTACAATATACAATAAACATCAACCCATTTATTAGGAACTAAGGTCAGATATAGTAAATTTGATGGAGAAATCTAATTCATTAACCTTGAGTCCGAATCTCAAGTTCATAGCAGTAGCAACATGACGTGGCAAAATAGTCTTGTCAACCCCACCAACATAGTCTTTGTATGAAGCTTGGTGGGTGAAGCGTCGAAGCGGCTTAGACGTAGCGGTGTTGTTGGCCGCTGCTCTGACCTCCAACTCCCTGCTCCTATTGGATGGTGTAGGCGCATGGGCAAACCTCTCACAAGAAGACAAGTTCGAAAAATCAGGTTGTTAACGCGGTTTATATTCCGGTTTAACCTTGGTTTATGGGATGCGACCCCGCTCGAGTTATTTATCCTCTTACATATAGTTTACGACCCCCCAAAAAACCTAAAGATATCTCAATTTTCTCTCAACCAGAACTTATTTTGGATTGTAAAAGCTTGAATCTTTGTTGATTTCTAAGGAAGTACTTCATCTTATCCTTGTTTCTGCTTACATGATTACACCTTGAATCTACATAGATTTAAGGTTTATCATGGAGTTTATTGAGTAAACATTCCTAGATTTATGGTTTAAGTAGATTAGGGTGATTAGGTTGAATGTTTAGGATGATTCTTTGCTTGATTAACTTTGTTCTATGGCTTAATTTTAGGTTGATTTTAATGCTAGGTTAAGGTTGGGAAAATCTTAATCTAGATCGATACAGTAGTTTTCACGCCCGGAAGGTGTTCGATGAAATGCTTGAACAACCTAGTATTCGTCCTCTACATGCTTGGCCAACGGGAGTTGTTTGTCCAAGGATGTTTAGTGGTTAGTAGGACTTTTGTTTTATGCATGCTTGAATTGGTAAGTGCCCAAACGGGAGTTGAAATGTCTATTCATGATTAGCATAGGGGCTATTGTCACGGGAGTGGAATAGTCTAATTGAACGAGAATTTAGACTATAGACTTGTTTGAGTTGTTTTTGTTTGAGCATCCTAGATTGAATCTTTGATTCACCCTGATATCGATGATTCTTGCCCATGGATCTATCACTTAGCTATTGATTTAAAGTTTTTGATTCTTCGCACTTGTTTTCTTGTTTGAATCTTGAGATCACAATTGGTTCATAATCTAGGAGTTTTAGTTGTTACAAATCATCCATCTTTCCCCTTGTTTGACATTAGATTAGCGGAAATTATTTGTGTATTCTTAGCTGCTATAGATCACTAGTTCTCTTTTGTGATTTCGATCCTAAAAGTGCTGCATCGATATACATTCGATTGTGGTAGCGTGCACTTAGTTATTGCCTGTGGTAATAACGCAGAACATCAATTTGGCGCGTTGCCTGTGGGAACTAAGTAGATTTATCATTAGGATTTCAGATTTTCTTGAGAACTAAGCTTTATTTTCTTGCTTTGTTTTGCTTTTATAGTTACTAATCCTCTTTTATTCTGTTTTTGTTCTTTGTTAGATGATGGCTTTCAAGCTACTTGGAGAAGCCAATAGAGAGGAAGACCATTTGAGGATGACATTGAAGATGATGAGCTTATGTGGTATGCCACCCTTTGATGAAAGTGTACTCACACCAGAACAAATGTTGAAGGTTGGATGAGCTTTGTGAAGGAGAGCCAACGCTCGACAAGGAGTGACATGGCAAGTGTTGCTTAGGCTAAACCTATGCACATCGGGCGAATGCTAGAAGGAAGAGAGCTACTGAGTTTTGGGTAAGGGATGTCTCCATCAGCTCAAGAGGTTTTTATTGGGTTTCCACCACCCAACTAGAAGTATACCCCCCCTGCAGATTCAACCTTCTAGACCTTCATCTCATTTTGAGGAATAATGCTTGCCTTGTGTTGAAGATATTGCCTCTGATCCTTAAATTATCATTGTGCTCATCAATGAAGGTCTTGATCTATATGTGAAACTAGGAAACTAATGAACTTGAGAGTAGAAAGATTTGCTAGAGATCATCTTGAAGTTGTTTTGACAAAACTGATCTTTGTGCTTCAATTGGATGCTCGAAACTCGACTTTTTTGATGCTTGATGAAATCTGACCTTTCTTGAGTTAGGGTGATCTAGGGTGTGAAACTTGATATAGTTTACAGAATATTAGAAATACCCTGAGAATCGACATCGATTCATCTGATAATGAGAACATTGTGCTTATTTTGATTGATGGAGATAATGTTTGACTACTTTGTTAAAAATTCGTTTTGAACCAGTAGTTGATTTTGTGTTTCCACCTAAATTCATTCGATTCTTCATGATCATCTGAACATCAAGAGCATGTGTTAATCCATGTTATATCTTTAGTAATGTCTTTGATGAAAAATCTGTCCTATTTCCTATGGACACGTAGTGTGCCTTCATTTGCATTACTTTGTTTCTTGTATTTGCAGGAGCGACAAGTGCATTGGCTCAACCTTTGATTCCTATGACTAGCAAGCACACAAATAAGCTAGAGAACTTAAACAACGCGCTTGGGAGGGCAACTCCCATGTTCTATCCTTGGTATATTTTTTATTTCTATTTTATATCTTGCTTTCGGGTTTTTTGATTATAAGTTTAGGGACAAATTTGGGGGAGTTCTAAATCTTTTTTAAGGGGGCAATATAGATCCAAGGTCACAACAAGCTCTATCCCTCCTCATATCCTCCTTTCATCAAAAGGCCAACTCAGTAAGTGCTATTCTTCCCTTGTCATACTTAGTTTCATCAATATTTTATTTTCCTTTCACGCTTCTTTCAAATTTATCTTTCCACACAAGAAGAACTGTGTGAAGTAAGTTTTGGGGAGATCTACTATCCTCACATATTGGTGTTTTTTTTGTTTTGTTTACTTGTCATGCATCTCATGCATTGCATTGTACATACTTATTTGCCCTAGAAAAAAAAACTAAAATTTGAATTTTTTGAACCACAAAAACAGCATCTAGTTGGCACATTAATTTGCACCTTTAGGATTGATGTCTAGAATCATTTAGGTTGGGCATTGAGGAGTCTTAATGAAGTTTGACTGTAAGTTAAACAACTTAAGAGTTTGATTTTTGAATGTCCCTACCTTTGGAGTGTTTATTTGCATTTATATACAACATGAAGTTTAAGGAAGAACCAATGCTGATCTCATTGCTTGAAAGTTGATACTTATTTGTAGATGCATCGTTTCCTTTGAATCACTCCTATGAAGCTTGAACCTTAAATGAACATCTAATTACTCTCTCTTGAAGCTTGAATTGCTCACTCTTGGTAATATAACAAAATTCAGTTTGCTTAATCCACTTTTATACCTCTTACAGCTTGAATGGCCATTTGCAATCAACTTAAATGGTACCGTCATCACTTGAAGCCTAACCCTTTTTTCCTTGCCTTTAGTAGTTATGCTTGTTTGGTACTTGATTGTTTGATGAGTGAGGCCTCTGTTGATGATGTATTCTAGTGCAAATTTTGAATAACAGAGGGAATGGACTAAGTAGTAGCGCTCAGTATGCCAATTTACTTTTATTGGTTGGATGGGGGGTTTGATGGGATTGTTTTTGGAGTGAGATTGAATGTGATGAGTAGGAAAGAAAAAAAAAAGCGAGTGAAAGCAACTGAAAGAGTGAAAGAAAGCAGCAATAAAAAAAGGGTAAATAAGAGAAACCTTAGGAAGCATGAGAATAAAAAAAATGACATCGCTCTAGAAAAGAAATAAAGAATTGAGGAGGATGAAAAGAAAAGAGAGCTTCCTAAGTAATAAATTAGTGAGAAAAGAGTGAATTTGGGGGTGAGAGAAGTGTTTGAGTTTGAATATTTTTGAATTGGGATTTGTAGATACATAACTTTGGGAAAGGTAGAAATTGGAGAGTGAATCTTGTATGCTGAATTGTCTATCTTCTTCTTACTTTTTGCCATGCTTATGCTCCTTTTTCATGAGTGAACAACCTAAGGAAATTGGAGCAAACTCCACTTTACTGTCATCTAGACCTCTTTGCACTAGCCTTTGGTTTGTTGATTTAAGTTTGATCGGAGAGTTCACTAAACACCTGTAATGAATGTTAGATTGAGTTACATTGGTTTCTGTGGCTATTACATTGAACGTTTAGCTCTAAAGCTTGCATAATGAATTGAGTATGCTAACTCTTTTAAGAAGAAATCATTGGTGCACTTTAAAACTACTTTGATGGAATATTGAGTTGAATGCCTTTTGTTGTTTACCCTATAGGTTTAAGTTCTGCTTTAAAGCATTTCCTCATCTTTGTTCTTGAAAGTTTACTTGTGGACACATAAATGAGCAAAGTTTGGGGGAGTTGATATCTCATGAATTTTGATTAGTTTTAGATTCATATTTTAGTTTAATATTATCATTTTTAGGTTTGCATTTAGGTCTTTATAACTTGCATTTGCATGCATAATTGCATTTGACAGGGTTTTAGATTGCACATTCGGAAGTTTTTATAGGCAAAATCAACAGGTTACATCTGCAAGTTTCAAGCTTTGAAGCCAAACTGAAAAGAAGTAAAAGCAAGGGAACCATTCTGAAATTACATGGGGGTTAGTTTGCCACAAATAAAAGTAGCATGGCAAATTTCAGAGGAAGCTTTCTCAATTTTATAAAGATTGGGGTCTAAACGAAAGAAAGAAAAGCTCAAAGGACCTGTCTTGCAAAATGAGCAAAAACCACCATGGTTGCTCCACGAGCTTTCCCGCGACGAAGACGTTGGACGTGCGGCGACACGGCAGGTGGAGATGAGCAACTAGAGAGCACGGAAGAGACTCGAGGAAGTGGTGGTGGCTTGGAAGTGAGGAGCACGACGAGAACAAACAGATCCGGAGCAACTACGACGACGGCATGGCGGTTTGAAGACGATGGCGAGCCTTTGGAGCACGCCCAGATTGGCTGAGGCATGACGGAGAAGCTGAGACGGACTTTGGACGAGAGGTCCGTTGGAGGAAAAAAGTAGCAGAGATAGGAGACTTGACACCATGGATGAAGCTTGTGGCGTGAAGCGTCGTAGCGGCTCGACGTAGCGGCGTTGCTTGGCCGCTGGCTTTGAAACTCGATCCCCTGCTCCATATCTGGATGGTGTAGCTGGATGCAGTGGCCGCTACAAGGCACAAAAGTCACTATTGACCGGTTTATTCCGGTTAAACTTTTGGTTTATGGATCGAACCAGCTCGAGTTTTGCCTTCTTACATATAGTTTTAGACCCCGAAAACCCTAAGATATCTCATTTTTCTCTCAAAAGAACTTATTTTGGATTGTAAAAGCTTCAATCTTTTGTTCATTTCTAAGGAAGTACTTCATATTATCTTGTTTCTCTTACATGATTAACCTTGAATCTCACATAGATTTAAGGTTTATCATGGAGTTTATTGAGTAAACCTTCTTAGATTCATGGGTTAAGTAGATTAGGGTGATTAGGTGAATGTTTAGGATGATTCTTGCTTGATTAACTTTGTTCTATGACTTATTAGGTGATTTTAATGCTAGGTTAAGGTTGGGAAATCTAATCTAGATCATAAGTAGTTTCACGCCCGGAAGGTGTTCGATGAAATGCTTGAACAACCTATTATTGTCCTATACATGCTTGGCCAACGGGAGTTGTTGTCAAAATGTTTAGTGGTTAGTAGACTTGTGTTTTATGCATGCTTGATTTGGTAAGGCCAACGGGAGTTGATGTCTAATTCATGATTAGCATAGGGGCTATTGTCACGGGAGTGGATTAGTCTATTTGAACGAGATTTAGCCCTATAGACTTGTTGATTGTTTTGTTTGAGCATCCTAGATTGAATCTTGATCACCCGATATCGATGATCTTGCCCATGGATCTATCCTTAGCTATTGATTTAAAGTTTGATTCTTGCACTTGTTTCTTGTTTGAATTTGAGATCACATTGTTCATAATTCTAGGAGTTTAGTTTGTTACAAATCACCCATCTTCCCTTGTTTGCTTAGATTAGGAAATTTTGTGTATTCTTAGTGTTATAGATCACTAGTTCTCTGTGGATTTGATCCTAAAGTGCTGCATCGATATACCATTCGATTGTGGTAGCGTGCACTTAGGTTAATTGGCCTGTGGTAAAACGCAGAACATCATTGAAAAGCGGTTCACTCATAGACACGCCACAGAAGAAGAACTTGAAGAACTGAAGGAAAGAGAATTTGCTGCTTGGATGCTTGGTTATGTGAGTACTTTAACCCTTGTAATATAAATCAGTTGTTATAATAATCCTTAGAATATTGCTATAACATATTTTCTATTAATAGGTGTATGCTGCAATTGCCAGAGGTGAAACATTTGACGTTTGGATACGCGAGATGGTGTGTGGACCACAACATGTTGTGAAGTCATATCCGAGATTTTGTACTCGAGGATATGCATTCACAACTCAAAAGAGAAGACGTTCAAGTACAACTTATGATGCTGGAGTCTCGTCTGCATCTAGAGATGATGTGTACTACGAGAATATACGCGAAATTTTGGAGATCAAGTATGCCGGGCCATGGTTGGATTGCGGTGTACGGTTTTCTATTGTGATTGGTACGATAACACTGCAGATCGAGGCGTGAGAACAGATGCATTTGGTGTTACATCAGTACATTCGCGACGAAAACTGCAATATTATGATCCTTTCATTCTTGCTTCGCAGGCCGATCAGGTAATTATATATATGTCAATTTATTCATAATGATATAATTATCTGTATATTATTATTACTAATTTACATATAAATTTGTAATATTTTACAGGTTTGCTATATCAAGTATCTTCGGGTTAGGAACAGAGATGATCCATGGGTCACTGTTACATCACTCAATCCGAGAGGGCGAGTTCAGGGAAGTTCTGATCAAGACCCATTACAACCAAGCACATCCAGAAACTTAAATGCAGCTGAAGATTTAGCAAACGCTAAGTTAGTAGTCGATTTAACCGACTTTGGAGAGGAAGCTGTAGTTCACGAAGAGGATGAACCTGTGATTGGAGAGTTTTACCAAGATTCAGATTTATCTGGTGATGACTCAGAATCAGAATAGAAACCACGTCACGGTTTTTTTTTTAGTATTTCCGAGGAAATTCCGAGGAAATAAGGGTTAGTCCTCGGATTTTTCTCGGAAACTACCTTTGTACATTTCAGATTTGGGGTTTAGGTTTAGGGGCAACAGTTTCCTCGGAATTTCCTCGGTTATTTCCGAGGACATTCCGAGGAAATGGACAATTTCCTCGGAATTTCCTCGGAAATAACCGAGGAAATTCCGAGGAAAAGGGATATTTTGAACCGCAAACATCGTTCTACGGTTAGAAACGAAAAACATACAACCACGAAACTTTTCCTAAGTGTCTTAAATTGATTTTCAATTCAAATGTTAGTTTAATTACAAATAATAAACACTTTTCGATTGTATGAACGAAACTCATACACTTCAAGAGAAACTCTTATAAAGTTTAATAAACGGGAAAGACAATATTTGTAATCGATTTGATTTTTTGTAATTAATGGTTTATACACATCTTTAGATAGGATTCTCAATGTTATGCATTGTACAAACTTTGAAATTGTGTAAAAAATGAACTAGGGTTCACAAATTTGATGTTTTCAAACCCTAAAATATGTTTTCCTCGGAATTTCCTCGGAAATTTCCGAGGCATTTCCGAGGGAAAATAAAATATTATTGTCCAATAAGGGAACATGCAGAGCATATTCCTTTTTCCTCAGAATTTCCTCGGAACTTTCCGAGGAAATTCCGAGGAAAACGAATATGCTCTGCACAGATTATGATATTTTATCCGATTTATGGTATTTTCGAGGAAATTCCGACGAATTTTTTTCACTTCGTCGGAATTTCCTCGGAAATACCATTACACGGGAAACAAACCGCCAAAAAATTTCGCGAAAATCAAGTTTACTATTTCTGAGGAAATTCCGACGACCCTTTTCCTCAGAAATGTTCGTGTCTATTTTACCCGAGACCTTTCTTCTTCCCCATTTCTCTATCTCTCTCTCGAAGTTCCGGCGAAGCTCTTTCTCATTTCCTCCATTATTCCGGTCAAACTTCTCCATTTCTCCCCAAAACCTATCCCTAACAATGTAAGATCATTATCCACTCTTTTGGTTGTTTTTGTTAAGTTTTTGGGATGAAATTGATGATTTTAGGTTTGGTAGATTGTTGTTTTGGATTTAGAATTGTTTAGGATTTAGGATTGTTAGGATGTTAGGATTTAGATTATTGTTAGGATTGTTTGGATTGTGGATTGTTAGGTTTATAAATCTATTTTTTTAATCCCGTTTATAAAAACCCAGTTAAAACGTTTTAATATTTAGTAAAACATTATTAAGTCTTTATTCCACTGTTTTTTAATATATATAGAACGTTTTTACTATTTATATAAACGTTTTTAATATTTATAAAACGGTTTTTAATATGATTAAAACTATCGTTTTTTTTTTAAACGTGTTAATTATTTATAAAAACGTTTTTATTTTTATAAAACGTTTTTACTATTTATAAAACGTTTTTTATATTTATAAAACGTTTTTTATATTTATAAAACGTTTTTATAGTTATAAAACGTTTTTTATATTATAAAATGATTTTTATATTTATAAAACGTTTTTTATATTTATAAAACGTTTTTTTATATATTTAAAATGTTTTTTATATATAAAACATTTTTTATAGTTATAAAACGTTTTTTATAGTTATAAAACAATTTTTATATTTATAAAAAGTTTTTTATAGTTATAAACAATTTTTATATTTATATTTATAAAACATCATTTGTATATTTATATTTGTCATTTTTAAAAACTATTTGTAAAACTTTGTTTTACAAATAGGTCTAGTGGCGAGAACCAAACTAGACTTCGCCGTTCTGCACCACGAGGTCGTAGTGGTTCGTCCTCCCGCTCTCGAGATTCTTCAGCGTCTATGAACCAAGCTGCTGACGAGTATGGTCACCCTCTCGTTCCTCCGGTTGTTTCCGGGAATCATGACTGTTGAACAGTTGGTTCAGCAGCCGGGTCGGGAAAATCTTATCGTTCTCACTCAGTATCCACAAGGCCATCACCAAACTTGGTAAAAACTTTTTTTGTTTTATTTTAAATTTTATTTCGTTATATTTTTTCATTCCTATTTTTTCTCTTATCTTAGGTTCGACCGATCGGGGAACGGGATCAGCACCTTCATCAACCGGATGATGTACTCGACCCTTCAGAAGGGATATCCTACCTTCACCAGCTTCCCTTCTGAGGATCGGGAAATGTGGTTCCGTCAGTTTGCGGTAAATTTTAATTTTTTAACTTATTTTTAATCTTTAACATAATTTTTTTTACTAATTGTGTATTTTTTCAGCAAGAATTCAACTGGAATTCTGATCAGACAGACTTCATCCGTCACCACTTCAACCACAAAGTCATGGATAATTATGGGAAGCAAATCTATGAGTGGAAGCAGAAGTGGATCAAAGGAAAGACACCGAAATCGATTAACGAGACGGTGTGGGCGGAGTTGATACAACACTGGGAGAAGGAGACGTCCCAAGACCGATCGGTGACCAACTCTGGCAACCGCAAGAGCGAGCGTCGCGGGAAGGGCATGTACAAGCACAACTTTGGGTGCCCAGAGTATTCACACTCTCGGAGATCGAATGGTAAGTTAAATCTATTTTGTATTTCAAATCTTTAAACATTTTTATTTCAATTTTTAATGCATTTCTTACATTTTTTAGGCGGAAGAAAATGATGGTGTGCCGGTTGATGATCTCGCCCTAATGAGGATGGCGTATACCAACAAAAAGACCGGCGAGATTTCTGATGGTGTTGTGAGGGAAGTGATCGACCTGGTCCAAAGCCAGAAGGATGATGAAGAGTTCCGCCTATCTCAGCTTGTCTCTGATGAGGACGCCACTACTGCTGGTTCCAGCAACCTGTCTCGAGGTCAAATAAACGAGCTCGTTGAATCGGTAAGATCTTCATTTTTATTTTTACTATATTTTTATTTTTTTATCTTTACTGCTACTAAAATCATTATGTTTTCTTTTCAGGCGGTTCCAAAGAGAAAAGAACATTTGTTCGGTTTGGGTCGTCGATCTTCCGTCGGTTTTCATCAGCGCCTTCTGTTGATCCGGCAATTATGGAGCAGCTACAGAACAAGGATGACCGGATCTCAGCATTGAGACCCAGATGGACCGCCCAACAAGCTAAGTGGACGCAGGGAGAGAGGGCGAATGCACAAATGATGGCAATGATGAGACAGATGTTCCCCGACAAGTTTTAGTTTGTGTTTTTTTTTTAATAAAACTTGTTAATGTTTTTCTTTTAATTTGTAAAACTTTTAATATTTAATATATTTTCTATTATTGAGATTAAATGTTATTTTTAAAAATTAAATTTAAAAAATACAAAATATTAAATTATTTTTTTAAAAAAAATTTTGGTTTACGATTATTCCGAGGAAACACTTTCCTCGGAAATTTCTGGAGACAAGGGAAATCGATCGTTCGTCGGAAATTTCCGAGGAAAGTGTTTCCTCAGAAATTCCGAGGAAACTCGTTCCTCGGAAATTGTCCGACGAACAGTTTCCTCGGAAAACAGCCCTCGGTAAGTACTTTTCCGAGGGAAGCTGTTCCTCGGAAATTCCGAGGAAACTCCTTCCTCGGCAGTTTCGAGGAAAATGCTTTCCTCGGAAATATCCGAGGAA
>CAJHQP010011408.1:0-15223 GCA_905132765.1 Moricandia arvensis
GGCCTAAATATGACCTAGTATTAAGCCATCGTATATTGAACTCTTTTGTCTGTCTAGTCTAAGTGACGAAACATAGAAGATCATGCAAAGTCTACGTAATCAAAATATTTAAAACAGAATCTAACTATCACTTGAAAGTTGAAAACAGTGGGAGTCAATTGATATTACTTATCTAGCAACACTATTAAACGACAGACCAAGTAACAATTAAGTTTAACTTGGTCAATTTAATTTATAAAGAAACAATATACAGTATATCAACCAACACTATGTCAAGTCCTCAAGCAACAATATTCAGTACAAAAAAAAAAACAGAAAATAAATAACAATGACACCATTGAAAAACCAGAACAAACAAAACATGTAGAAAGGCGGTGTTTCAACCAGTGCCGGCCCTGAATTTTTGAAGACCAGAAGCAATTAAAAAAATTCAAGGCCTATCAATATGTAGAGACATCAAATAATTCAGCTATAGTAAGTGAGATATCATAAAAGGTATATGTATATGTATTTGGAATAAAGTTAGGGCCTAGAATCTAACCCATCACACCTACCTCTCTTCTATGACATCATTAACCATTAGACTACTTAAGGATTTACAAAAAAAAATTGGCCGATAATTTACTTAACTAAATAAAGGCCGGAAGCCTAAGTTTCCTTGGCTTCCCCTCAGGGCCGCCTCTGGTTTCAACTGAGAATTTGAAATGATCTATATTAAATGACAAATCAAATATTAGTTTTGAGTCGGGTTTAACCCCACTCTAAAACCCGATCCAAGGATTCAGTCTAAGCACTTGATAAGCTCAAATCAAATATCACAAAGTTCAAGAAGAAAAAATGAGCCCATGTAAGTCCAAGCTTACTCTGAGCTGAGGAAGCCCTTACATGCCGAGCTCGGAAAGTCAACAAGAAACATAGGCATTAAAGACCGTTATAAAGGCACTTGATCCACGCCGGAGATCATGCTACCGTTTCGATTCGCCGGAAAGATACTATATCTATAAAAAAAAAAGAGGAGAAGCCAAAGAGAAGGGATCCCAATTTTCCTCTATAGCTAAACTATACTCTATTAACATTCATTCTCCATTGTTATCAAACACTGTATATTCTCACTATCATATTATTAATAATACACATGTTTTCCATACTTGATCATGACATAATCTTTTTATTTTAAGCTTATTTGATAATAAAGCATCCCGAAACACAAATCCTATTTTTGAATGAATTTATGATTCATCAACAAGAAATGTGTGATTTTCATCGAGTACTCATCCAAACGTTATATGTCGCAAGTGTTAAGCTTCACGAAAGACTACTGTATCTATCATTTTCCTTGTTTATACTTAAAGCTTTCATATGTGATTGTGATTCAATATTAAAAAAAAATTAAATCATTTTAACACGATTGATTTTAAAAATGTATCTTAGGAGAAAACAAATGTATTCACGTTCGTGTCAGAGTTACTTATTCAGACATAACTGACTCTAGCATTTGCGTTAGCAAAAGAGAGGTATGTCTTGTTTACAAAAAGGACGCCATACATTTCCTTTATAGGTCACTAAAAACAGCATGCACTCTTCAAATAAAAGACTAACACATGATTTTATATTGCACATGCACAATATAAGTTATTCAAACTAATCGACAAGTTTCCAATAAGCTTAAGAGATATAAAATAATGAAAAATTAAGACACAACCAAACCTGCAGACACACAAATTCTAGTAGTAGCAAATAGGTTTTGATAAATAGTTGGCCTCTCATTTATTTAATTTTAGAAGAGAACTTCAAATCTATAACAGCGAAAATAATGAAAAGTTTGGCTAAAGCACTGTAGTCTTTCAACTCTTCGACGGATTCTGAAAGGAGATTCAAATAAAAGTCCCTCACTTTCAAACTTCACTTTGTCTCCTCTGCTACAAAAAATACAAGTTTGCTCTCTCGTCTTCTTGAAGATATCATCAAATGACTCAATCTGATATCTTAAACTCAATTCCTCAAACGTCTTTCACCATCTCATATGTAACAAATGCAATCACAATTGATGGTACAACCTATAGTAAGCAACACGAGATAACTCTTGAGAACAAAATGTTTAATCCATTACAAACCGAAAAGGAAAAGGGGTTTAGGTATACAAAACAAACCTCAATGAGTTGGGGACCAAACCCTAGTATAATGCTCCAAATCCTTCATGACGAACTGTCTTTCTAAATGCATCAACCATGCCGTTGTATTCAAGAAAGCCTTGCTTCTCCCCTCGCCTGTAACAACAAATGACACTCTTTTCCACCCACCATCTGCATTCTCCTACGAATCACATCGATTGGATAAGGAAATTTTTGACAAACATTTCCAGCTATAGAACCACATGAGAGTCTCGTTATAATGGTCAGCTCATTGTTCTCCACTAGTCCGAATGGATTGTCTTTAGCTAGCCAGTCCTTTAGAGACTCATATACCGAAAAGTTCAATCCCACATACAAAATTTGCATTTATCACAAGGAAGATTTGTAGTGAATATGTTGGAGAGAGGAAAAGAAAAATGTGACTTGCAACTCCAATAAATGATGGAAGCCAACCACGGTACAAGGCCCGAGGACCTTCTTCTCGTAGGACAGTTGATAAAGAATGTGCAATTCCTCTATATTGATAAGGAGAGTTTGCAGTATGTTCACAGATCATATCAATGTTTGCAGAGTTAACAAAGATGACCAACAAGGCCTACGTCGGGGTACAAAACAGATACCCGGACAGTTAGCCTTCCACAAACCATATCCATGGGGTAAGTTGCAGACATGTGATACTCCTATGCAGGTTTATTATTCAAAGAAGAAGAAAGGAAACAAATAATAGAAGATGGAGTTGAGGAAGAAGAGGAAGGAACTTCTGTGAAGACTCGACAGTCTTGAGAGATTCAAAGAGAGTTAGAAGGTTTGAAGGGAAATAAAAGGGGAGAAACACTTTAGTTCCAGGGGAAGGTTTGACGGTTATAGAGTGGACTGTACATATCTAGTTGAATTCATTTGTATTCTTTAGACAGTTTATGAGCTAGCTAGTGGAGACTGAGGTCTTGAGGCGAATACTCTGTTAAGAGATTCACGAGAGAAGAAATCGGTATCGAGTTGTGAACCGATGATTCTTGTAGCTACGATTTGTATTTTGGATTTCATATGATCAATAAAGGAGAGTTTACAAGTTAAGAGTGTGAAGGAATCATCTACAAACTTAACAACTGGTGCGTTCGTGATCGGATCGATTAGCGCGATGGTGAACACTACGATCATGGAGAAGAAGATCGACAGAAACGACGAAAACGGATCGAAGCTCAGGGAATCATGTCACCGAATCGAATCGTTGGAGAAGCGATTCACGGGAGTAGAAAAGAACATGTATAATCTTTCTGAGGAGATCGGGAGAATCGAAGCAAGTTTGAAAACGAGAGAAATCACATGGAAAGGCAATCAAATTGACTTCTGCTCAAAGTCTGCATGTACAAAACTCTATTCCTGATAATCAACCGGGAGAATCAAGTTAGGATATCGGGAATTGATTTAGCTTTGATGAATCGTGATAATCTATTAAAAAAAAATTGAACTGCCTGTGTTTGAGGGATTACAAGCCATATACTTGGATTTTTAGAGTTGAAAGATATTTTCGCTTGGGGAGGTATACAAAGGAACATAAATTGGAATTGGTTTCTCTGAGTTTAGAAGGGAGTGTATTGAATTGGTTTGAGGGAGAGGTAACAGAGAGAAGATTTTGGACTGGACTGAGTTCAAAGAACATATGTTGGCAAGATTTGCGGTGTCAATTGATGATGAACCAAGGAAACGACTATGTAGCATTGTGAAAACGGGATCGATTCAAGATTACATCAGCGAGTTTGAGGAAATACGTGCTCAAGTTACGCGGATTGATGAGAAAAATCTGGTGAACATATTTTACAAAGGGCTGAAAAAGGAGATGAAGGAAGTTATAAAGCTCAAGGAACCAGTGGGCTTAACAACTTATATTGCAGCGGTGGTAGAGATGGAAGACATCTTATTGTGTCAGGTATTGAGTGGAGCTAAAGGGTCAAATGACAGACCACAAAGATCATATTTGTATGTTCCTATCAAACGAGTCAATATGAACAACAAGCGTTCAATCGGAGCATAAGGAATCCCATGATCAAAGACCTCAAACTCGACCAGATCTGCACTTATCAGAGACGGAGTGGAAACACAGGAAGGACAACCACTTATGTTTCAAGTGTGGAGAGAAATTCTCACGCACACATGTGTGTCCCAATATGGAAATGCGAGTGATCACTGTAGTGGAGGGAATGGAAGTAGAGATATTGAATGAAGGGGACAGAGAAATTGAGTCAGAAGGAGATGAACATAGTTCACAAATGATGGATATATCTTTAGTGCATCAGAGGAATAGAATCACCAACAACAACTAAAGTAAACGGTTAGATAGCCAAGCAATCTGTCACTGTGCTTTGGACAATGGAGCAACACATAACTTCATATCCCCAACCTTGGTTCGAAGAGCAAAGCTGAAACTAGAACATAACAACAATCTCAACATTATGTTGGGCACATGAGTGGCGGTTAATGGATTGGGAATTTTTCAAGGAGTTACATTTCAGATACAAGAACTCCAGTTTACTACGGATTTTATAGCACTGGAACTAGAAGGAGTAGATGTGATGTTGGGAGTGCAGTGGCTACGTACACTTATCCGCTGCAAAATATACTGGGACAAAGATGAGATGAGTTTGATATATTATAATTGCAAAGTTACATTACTGGGAGATCCGAATATAGGCCACTCCAAAGATGTCCCTTAAAACATTTTCGTCCTCAACTCCAGTTAGGAAGCAAGGAGTTGAGCTCTGGTTTGGTAATACTCAGATGCAACAACAGTTACAAACACCAATTCCATGGAAGGTGAACATGATATTGGATCGTTTCTCAACTGTTTTTACATCATCAATGGGATTACCTCCTTTGCGTGGACATGATCACTCTATTACACTGAAGAATGGTACAGAAGCAGTCAGTGTAAGGCCTTATCGATACCCCACAAGCTCATAAGGCAGCCATGACAACTATGGTTCAAGAGATGCTCGACTCAGGAATTATACAAGCTAGTTTTAGCCCATTTTCGAGTCCGGTTTGTTAGTAAAAAGAAGGATGGATCATGGCATTTCTGCATTGATTATAAGGCGCTTAATAGAGCAACATGCCAAACAAGTACCCTATTCCAATGATAGATCAACAGCTGGATGAACTATATGGAGCAGTGGTATTTTCGAAGCTGGATCTGAGGGCAGTATACCATCAAATTCGAATGCTTACAGAGGATATTATGAAGACAGCTTTCAGAACTCAAGATCGACATTATGAATTCTTAGTCATGCCCTTCGGCTTGACTAACGCGCCAGCCACATTTTAAGCCTTAATGAGTGACATATTCAGGCCATATTTGAGAAGCTTTGTTTTAGTATTTTTCGATGACATACTAATATATAGTAAGTCAATGGAGGATCACGTGAACCATCTGGAGTTGGTTTTAAAGACCTTGGAGAAGAACAAGTTATATGCAAACAAAAAAGTGCTTATTTGCGCAGTGTCAAGTGGAATACCTTGGCCATGTGATATCTGCCACGGGAGTAGCCACAGATTCATCAAAGACAGCTGCAATGAGGTTGTGGCCTACACCAAAAAGTTTGAAATAACTCAGAGGATTTTTGGGACTTACAGGATATTATAGACGTTTTGTACGTGGATATGGATTGCTCGCCAAACCGTTAACTGAACTCCTGCGTAAGGATAACTTTTAGTGGTCTTCTATAGCTTAACATGCATTCGACAATTTGAAAGAAGCTATGATATCAACACGAGTCTTGGCTTTACCATAGTTTGAGAAAACATTTGTGTTGGAGACAGATGCCTCGGGGTTCAGAATTGGGAGCAATACTTATGCAAGAGTTTAGACCTATAGCGTTTTTCTATCATGGTCTAACTCTTCGTAAGCAAATGAAACCGGTGTATGAAAGAGAGTTGATGGCAATGGTTCTCACAGTTAATAAGTGGAAGCATTACCTATTGCGGAGGAAGTTTGTAGTGCATACGGATCAGAAGAGCCTCAAATTCTTATTAGAACAAAAGGAGGTTAATATGGAGTAATATAAATGGTTAACTAAGCAGATGGGGTTTGATTTTGAGATATTGTACAAGCCCACTATTGAGAACAAAGCTGCGGATGGGTTGAGTAGGATGAGTATGCCACCAGAGTCAGTGAACTCGATATTGTTGTTAGCAATGACAATACCAACAGTAATTCAGCTACAAGATCTATACCAGGAGATAGACGGGGATAAAACGTTTCAGAAGTTGATCAAAGACATGCAGGAGAATGCGAGGGAACATCCGTTATACACGATGGCATCTGGGAAGTTATGGTACAAAAAGAGGCTGGTGGTTTTGAGGTCATCGCATTTCATTACACTCATTCTTCAGGAGAACCATGATGGTATGTGGGGGGGGCATTCATGAATATTAAAACCAGCAAAGAGAATAAAATTAATGTTCCATTGGGATGGATTGTTCAAGGATGTTCAGCGCTACATCGCTGAGTGTCAAGTTTGTCAGACACATAAGACCACAACCTTATCACCCGCGGGATTACTCCAACCAGTACCAATTCCGTCAACAGTTCAGAAGATGTGTCCATGGATTTAATTGAAGGACTTCCAAACTTCTTTTGGTAACAATGTGATACTAGTGGTGTTTAATCGTCTTTCTAAGTATGCTCATTTTGTGGGTTTGAGTCACCCTTTTTCAGCAGTGGATGTGGCTAAGAGGTTTATTACAGAGATCATTTGTTTACATGGTTACCCGCGCTCAATAATGTCGGACAGAGATCTAATTTTCCTCAGCTCGTTTGGAAAGAATTATTTAAGCTGGCGGGTACTAAGCTCAACTACAGCACTTTTCATCCACAAACAGATGGACATACAGAGGTCTTAAACAAATGTTTAGAGACCTATTTACGTTGTTTTGCGTCCACCATCCGCTGTCCAGTAGGTTTAAGTTTTACCTTGGCGGAGCTCTGGTACACGTACAGTCTCACCATTCGGCTTTGAAATGTCTCCTTTCGAGTTTTATATGGAAGAGAACCACATGTGCTCGTTCGTTTTCAGGATGATTCAACAGACAACTATGAACTGGAGAGTTATTAAAACAGAGAGATTTGGTTCTGCAGTCTCAATTGAAACAAGTGTTGGGCACACATCATGTAGTCTCGTCGTTTGCCACCATCTGTGATGATTTGAATGAGTGCTCGTGCAACCAGCGGAGATCCTGGCCACTTGATACAAATTCTACAGGTGGTTTGAACTGTTAGTTCAATGGGAGGGATTACCTTCTCATGACAATTCATGGTGTTGGCTAAGGAATTCAAGCGGGAATTTCCATTGTTTAAGCTTGAGGACTAGCTTAATGTTGAAGGGTGGGGGTATTGATACACCTATGCATGTCTATTATTCGAAGAAAAAAAAAGGGAAACAAATAATAGAAGATGGAGTTGAGGAAGAAGAGGAGGGAACTTCTGCAAAGACTCGACATTCTTGAGAGATTCGAGAGAGTTCGAAGGTTTGAAGGAAATAACAAGGGAAGAAACACTCTAGTTCCAGGGGACGGTTCGACGGTTACGGAGTGGACTATACATATCTAGTTGAATTTATTATGTATTCTTTATCCAGTTTATGAGCTAGCTAGTGGAGACTTAGGTCTTGAGGCGAATACTCTGTTAAGAGATTTGTGAGAGAATAATCGGTATCGAGTTGTGATCCGATGATTCTTGTAGCTACGATTTGTATTCTGGATTTCATATGATCAATAAAGGAGAGTTTATAAGTTAAGAGCATGGAAGGAATCATCTACAAACTTAACAACATGGCTATAATTTCAGCAGTTGCACCAACTTTAAGTCGTAAAACAGGAGTGAGTGGCGCATTTTCAGCAGAAATCCATTAACCATAAAATCTTACAAACATAACACTATTAAACCTTACACTGATGCGAAAGGCTAGTACAATGTACAATATACCCCAGAGAGAGAGAGAGAGAGAGAGAGAGAGAGAGAGAGAGAGAGAGAGAGAGAGAGAGAGAGAGAGGAGGGAGGGAGGGAGGGGGAGGGGAGGGAGGGGAGGGAGGGGAGGGAGGGAGGGAGGGAGGGAGAGGGAGGGAGGGAGAGGGAGGGAGGGAGGGGGAGGGAGAGGGAGGGAGAGGGAGGGAGAGGGAGAGAGAGGGGAGGGAGGGAGGGAGGGGGAGGGAGAGGAAGAGGGAGGGAGGGGAGGGGGAGGGAAGAGGGAGGGAGGGAGGGAGAGGGAGGGAGGGGGAGGGAGGGAGGGAGAGGGGAGGGAGGGGGAGGAGGGGAGGGAGAAGTAGGGAGGGGAGGGAGGGAGGGGAGAGGGGAGAGGGGAGAGGGAGGGGGAGGGAGGGAGGAGGGAGGGAGGGAGGAGGAGGAGGAGGAGGGGGAGGAGGGAGAGGGGAGGGGGAGGGAAATTTATAAATCAAAACCTTGCGTTAACTATGTTTTTGTAAAATTAGCCCTTCAACGGGTGATATGATATCATTAGGTTTGTTGAACAAGAAAATACATAATTATCTTTGTTTATAGTTAACTAAAAATGGGATGAACACAATGCATATGTATCTGTAAATTTGTAAGATATTTATATGTTTTTCCATAATTTGAAATAGTCTTACTCAATATAAGATGATGACCTACTTTGCAATTTTTCGTATTTCAGTAATTACTAGAGTAAATATGAAATTTATATTTTTCCAAAAAAATATGATTTATATTTTAGTATTATATATTGTGTAACTTCATAATTTTATTATTTAATTTTCTTATTTTTCATTATTATTAGTAGGAAAAAAACCCGTGCGATATCGCACGGGAACTCATTTTCTGAAAAATATGTCACATTAGATATTGTAATAATATATGTTAGTTTATGTTGATATGATTATTCTCATTCAGTAGTATTTTGAATTTCCAAGAAAAATCTTACAAAAAAAACAATATTTATTATATTAATAGTAATTACTTTTATTGAATCTTTAAATAATATATATGACAAGGTGTTATTGAAATATAAATACTATAGAATTTTATCGGTTTCTCAATCAAAAGTTTCAAACTTATGCTAAGATACAAGCATAATAAGTAGAGCTCTTCATGTTTATATGTGTTTCTTCAAAAATTATTAAAAATTATTCAAGAGTGAATCTCTCTATTTTTTTATCTATTTTGTGATTAATGTGATATGTCAATGTCCACAACTTCTTATATAAATGACGAAAAATTACAATGGTTGATAACCAAAGATTCTAATGGCTGAAACAAAAAATTGCAATGATTAGCTAAGAGTTGGAATGGTTAACACCAAAAGTTACAATGATTTATCGCAAAATACTACAATTGTAGTGATTCATTACCAACGATGATATTGATTCTTCACTGATAATTATATTCACCAACAACAAACTCATTTCATTTAAATGATGATGTCAGTATTTTTTACAGAAAATAAAAATTAAATCTAACAGTGGAATTTATTTTTAATTTTTAATCTAATAGCTAAGACTTTATTTAAGATCTTGAGTACAAAATCATATTTTCACTAAGCTAAAGATGTGTTAATTCTTTGATAAGCTATATTTTTAAAAACTTAACCATTAAACTATTTAATTGATTTTCTTTTCATAATAGAAAGTTATATACTTTCAGAAGTTTAATCATTAAACTCTATCATAATATAAACCTTTTAGAAACTAATTCACAAAAAATCATGTTCATTTATTGAAGATTTGAATTGTTTCAAATTATTAATCACGTAACGGTATCATTAAACTCTTTCAAAATTAAAAAATATATTTTTTCATAAGATTAGCTATTGAACATTTTTATAAAAGTTAACACTTTAAGGCTTTTTACTTGGCACCTTTTGGCATCCTAAATTGTGACCTTTCACAAATAATTTATCTAATATTCCAAACATATCATGACCAAATAATTACGAACGGGATCGTGTGAAAAAAATAAGTACAAACGGATCTTCACCAAATGGGCGTGAACATGTCATCACCACAGAATGCGAAAAGGTTATCACCGAAGAGGTGCAAACGTGTCGTTATCCAAAGAGTGTGTAAAGATCATCATCTAAGGGGTGCAAACATGTTGCGACCGAAGAGGTGCGGATGATCATCACCCAATGGGTGCGAATATTTTGTGGCCAAACATGTGCGAACATTTTGTGGCCGAAGAGGTGCAAACATTTCGTGTCTGAAGGGGTGCAAATATTTTGTGTCCAAAGAAGTGCAAACATTTTGTGTATGAAGGGTTGCGGACATTTCGTGTACGAAGGGGTGCAAACGTGTCATGTCCAAAGAGGCGTGAATGTGTTGTGAATGAAGAGGTGCAAAATTATTATTACCGAAGGGGTGCAAATGTATTGTTACCAAAGGCGTGCAAACCGTCATCCAAAAAATCATAATATTCTATATGAATAGTCATGACTTTTCAGATTTGTAGTAATTATTTTAAAATAAGACATTTACAATTTATTTTGAATAGACACATTATTACTAAAAGACAACTTACTACATAATGCAAAGACACAACTTTTAAAACTAATATATATTTTCTTAAAGACACTTATTGGGTATTTTAACATTTTTTTTAAATCTCTTTTACAATGAAAAGACAAACTCTTATCATTAATAGATTCTAAAGAATGAAAATAATAAAAACACAAAACTTTTGACTTTACACTAAAAAGTCACAAAATTAAAGATGCATATTCATCTAATAAATTGATAACTTTTGAAAACTAATTTCAGTTTTATAACTAAAAAATACAACCTTTGACATATAAGTGAAAGGTTGATCTTTTCATTTTAAAAAGATAAATAATCACGAACAAAAATATATAATAAATAGTCATGAACATATTATAATGAAAAACAATATAACGAAAAGGTACCACAAACGGTTATGGACAAAAAAATATATAATTAATCAGAAAAATATAATAAAAACATATCTTTTGAAATTAGTTGGGTTTGCTATTATTAATATGACTGATAGTTAAATTTTCAGTTATATTTAGATATATTACTCAATATGAGAATAGGACCAGTACTTTTTTCTAAATTACTAAATATATTTTATATTTCAGATACATTAATGTAATTTAATTAAGCGATTGAGTCATTAGGTTAATATTTTTAATGAATTTGATGTTTTTAACTAAAAAAGAACTAAAATTATTTAATGTTTTTCAAAAAACGTATATAATTAATATAAATTTAATATTTCAAAAATGAAAAGTTATTTCTATTAATTAAACTAAATCTATACAATTATACTTAGAAAATCAGTAAACCAAAATTTAAATATTATAAGTACAATCTTTGTGATTGTTGTGATTTTTTTTGTTTACAATTATAACTAAAAATGCTTTATGGAAATGAAAAGATTTTCTGAACTTACAAAATTAAGGATTCTAACAATATAAAATAAGAATAGTAAGTATGTTATTTAGATGAAAAAATTATTGCATACCACACAGATGCAACAAGTGATGAGATGTCAGGATGTCGAATAGAAATTGATTACAAATCTGTCTACTTGAAGATAAGAAAATAATTGGTAACATTTTTTAAAGAAATGAAGATGATGATGAAATTGAGGTTTATAGTAAATGTTAATATAATGATCTAAGAGGTGTGTGTGTTTAAAAGATGCCAATTAAGACTTAAGAGTTGTAAATTAAAGAGTGTGTTACCAACTTACCTTCTGGGAACCGAAGTGTAATCTCCTTTGCTTTCACTATCGACAATTATTGATCTATTTGTTGCGACTTTTTCAGTCAGAAGAGGCGCGTCGAACATCGTCTTTTGCATGGCCGATGCGTCCGGACCCTACGGACATTACAACCAGGGCTAGAACAAGGATCATTCCTATTCGATTATCCATCTTTTCCTTTCGGGATTTCTATTTTTTTTGTTCCAAAAAAAAGATAATGCTAATTCTTAAACATTTCCAAAATCTTTTAAAAATTTATTACATTTTGAGCATGAAAAATAGTTTCTTAAGATGCAAAGACACATTTTTATTATGATGAAAAACATATGTATACACATTTTCATAAAATGTTTCAACAACTTTTTAATAGTTCCATTTGAAAAGACACATCATTTGATATTTTTAATAATTTCTTTTTAGTTAATTTTATTTTTACAATGAAAAGACACAATTTTTCAACATTAAATAAAGGGCAAATCTCTTAGATAACATTTTTCAAGTTTTTGTCACAAAAATAACCCTCAACAACAAAAATGACAAAACTAACTTTTTTATTTTTTTCAATTTTAAACTTCACCCCCAAAACCCACCCCATAACTCTAAACCCTAAGTGTAGATTAGTTAACTCAAGGGGTATAAATGTATATTTACACTCTTTAATAAAGGTTATTTTGTGATTTTCTTCCTTAAAGGTTATTTTTGTGACAAAAACTTTTTAGATCTATTTTAAGGTATTTCTCTTAAATAAAATTGCCATTTTTTCTGAAAAGACACAACCCTTCAACATTAATTGAAACTACTATTAATAATAGATGTAATGATCATGGTTTATTTATACATAATTTACTTTGTTACTAATTGTTATACATACTAATATATTTTCGAATCTGGTACAATAAATTCATAATTTGAAATAATCAAATAGTGAATTTTTAATATGTTTTTTCAATTTCTAAATTTTGTAGATAGTATATTTTAAAATTTCTTAGTTATATTATAGAAAATATATTTATTTTGGATAATTTATACTCTCATGTTGTGTTTAAAAAATATAATGTAGCATCTAATATTTTAATATAGCTCGGTTTATATCTGTTATCGGCTAAATCTTTTTTTTTAACACTTACAATTCTTTGATTTATTCTGAAAGATTACAAACTAGAAGAGATACACAAAATTGAACCACAAAGAGAGTACAATGATCTTTTCCAATCCTAACAAAGAGAATGAGGTTTTACCATGGCTATTGCTAAAACCATGCTAAGAATAATCCAAGCCTTTCTATTTAAATTCAACTTACAAAACGAATAGTTGCACATACTCATCCCCGGCAAAACGCATTGTTTCACCGATCCAAACCGTGGTTAGTGGGGGAGTCTGAGAGTCTAGAGATTTTGCTGCTATGGTCGACCGAAACACATACCTCTAGCAAAACATATCAAAGTTAGATTTGTGACTAATTGTAATTTTTTGTTAAGTTTTTTTTCCAAAAATTACAAAATCTCTAGTCACAAACACCATAAACAGAACATGTTACATTTTGGATAATAGATACTTTAACATCTTCTAAAGTTAATATCGTTCAAATGATACAAGTCCACCATAAAATTAGCTAACCCCATTTTAACCATAGTATATTTAGTTTTAAACATAAATTAAGAACACGACGGGAAAACCTCTAGTTTTATATAGGGTTTGTGAAATCGTAATAATTCACACAATTAAGAACCCTCTATATAAAGCCATTACTTAGCACCTTATCAATTGCAAGAGAAAACGTTAATCACAAGCTACAACACAAATAAGAAAATAATCTTTAAAAAAAAAAAACAGTTCTTGAAACTTTGCATCAATGGAGGGATCAAAGGCGCCTCACTTTGCGATGATACCGAGTCCTGGAATGGGCCACCTCATCCCATTCGTCGAGTTAGCTAAACGACTCGTCCACCACCACGGCTTCACCGTCACCTTCGTCGTCGTTGGCGAAGGTCCACCGTCAAAAGCTCAGAGAACCGTCCTCGAATCTCTCCCTTCCTCAATCTCCTCCGTCTTTCTCCCTCCCGCCGATCTTACCGATATCCCGTCATCGGCTCGCATTGCAACTCGCATTTCGCTTACCGTGACTCGTTCGAACCCGGAGCTCCGGAAAGTCTTCGACTCTTTCGCGGCGGAGGGTCGTTTGCCGACGGCTCTCGTCGTCGATCTTTTTGCAACGGACGCTTTCGACGTCGCCTTTGAGTTCCAAGTGTCACCGTATCTTTTTTACCCATCAGCGGCCAATGTCCTCTCGTTCTTTCTATATTTGCCTGAACTTGACGAAAGGGTGTCGTGTGAGTTTAGGGAATTAACCAAACCGGTTAAGCTCCCTGGATGTGTACCGGTCTCAGGCAAAGATCTCCTCGACCCAGCTCAAGACCGGAAAAAACGACGGATACAAATGGCTTTTACACAACACCAAGAGGTACAAGGAAGCCAAAGGGATTCTTGTGAATACCTTCGACGAGCTTGAACCAAATGCTATAAAGGCCTTACAAAAACCAGGTCTTGATAAACCACCTGTTTATCCGGTTGGACCGTTGGTTAACACTGGTACGCGTGAGGGTGACCAGTGCGAAGAGCCTGAATGCTTAAAGTGGTTGGACTACCAGCCGTTCGGTTCGGTTTTGTATGTGTCCTTCGGTAGTGGCGGTACACTCTCATGTGAACAGCTTAGTAAGCTTGCTCTTGGTCTTGCCGATAGTAAACAACGGTTTCTTTGGGTCATAAGAAGTCCGAGTGGGCTGCTAGTTCTTCATATTTCGATTCGCATAGCCATACCGATCCATTGACATTTTTACCACCCGGGTATTTAGCTCGCACCAAAGATAGAGGTTTCGTGATCGCCTCTTGGGCTCCACAAGCCCAAATCTTGGCCCATTCATCCACAGGAGGGTTTCTTACTCATTGTGGATGGAATTCAACTATGGAGAGTATAGTTAATGGTGTTCCACTTATAGCATGGCCATTATACGCTGAGCAAAAGATGAATGCAATTTTCTTGACCGAAGATATCCATGTGGCGCTTAGAGCCCGTGCAGGGAATGATGGGCTGGTGATGAGAGAAGAGGTAGCCAGAGTGGTGAAGGGACTAATGGAAGGTGAAGAAGGTAAAGGAATGTTGGAAGGTAAAAGAGTGAGGAATAAGATGACGAAAATGAAGGAAGGAGCTTGTAGGGTGATGAAGGATGATGGGTCATTTACAAAGGCCCTTAATCAATTAGTCTTGTAAATGAAAAGTCCACCAATGAGAGTTAGAGCCAAATGGTAAGCATTCAAATAATATTGTATTTATACTTTTATTAAA
>CAJHQP010011409.1:0-15220 GCA_905132765.1 Moricandia arvensis
TACTCATGATTTCACCACCACCAAACAGACAAAACTCTTTGCTCATTACCATTATATCTTCATTTTCATTCTTTGTTGCTGCTTTAATCTACACACTGTTCTCCTAGTTCTACTACTTCTGAACGTTAATGAATCCAATGGTTGGTCCTTAAATTGTGGATATTGACGATATTAATCATAAAGAGTTCGGACCATGTCCTAATCTTTTCTAGGTCTGCTACCAACCATTGTTATTACTTGATGACATGGTATGTATCATTCCTCATAACGTGAACCTAACTATGGACTCAACAGAACCAACTTACGTGTGGCTAAACCACTAGCTAACGCACCGTTGCTATCTATACTAACTAGTTTAGGTGTATATCACACATTTGAAATGTTAATTTTTTTTTTTGAAAAGTTGATTTTGTTTTGTGATTAATATTTAATAAATGAAACATGACTTGATTATATGGGAAGTGAGAAACTCACCGGTACACAACGTAGGTGGGGAAACCTCAAGTTTCTTGTGAAGAAGATATGTGGCTTTGATGACGTTGATGGTTCTTCGGAGCTCCTCTAAGTCCCGGTCGCATTTCTCTAACGCTCCGACAAGACTCACCCTCGCCGCATCTCCCTCTCCTTCGTTGCGTGTAAGCGGCGGTTCGACCATTCCTCTGCCGTTTCTGTTTGATGTATCTTCCGGAGGAGTAGCGTAGACGACGGTTCTCTCTTCTCGTTTCTTAGATCCCAAAGTGATAGATTTGCGGCGGTTGGAAGAGAAGTTGAAGGTGGAGAAGAAGAGGTTGAAGAATCCGGGGAGGCAGCCAGTGGATACGGCGGAGGAGTTTGGACTTCTCCGGGGAGGATTGTGGTTTTCCCGCCATGAAGATGAAGGAGAAAGCAAGTTCTCTAGTTTACTCTTCTTCATAGCCTCGTCTCTGTTTTATGTGTTTCTTGAGCTCTTTCTTTTCTCACTATCTAAAACCTTAAAAACCCATTTAGTGTATATTGTTTTTTTATTCACTCCAACGGCAATAAAAACATTAAGTATACCTTTTTTATGTTTAGGTTTTGTTTTTCTTTATTTTCTTTCACTTTTCTTTTATGATCTTTACTTTAGGGTTGGTCCATTGGCGCATGTCAAATACTGGAATAACAATGCTTTTACAATTGCGATATATCATTAGCTATAGTCATCATAATGTCTTTTGCCGTTTTTGCCTAAGTTTTTTATGGCTCACTAAGATTTTTGTTTTTATTACCATCTACTAAGTCTTTTTTCTAACAACTCTGAAATAAACATAACCAGACTTTTGAAATGTGACACATTGATATCACATAATAGCCTATACTTTCACCAAATTTTACAATATTTTTTATATATTTACTTCCATTTAAATTTTACAATATTTTTTTGTAACAGGAATTTCTGCCATTTAAAACTACTGAATTAAATTTAAACCATTTTTGGAACAGTAAAATAATTCTTTGGATTAAGATGAATTAGATTTTAATTCAGATGATAATATTATTCATAACAAAAATTATAACCTAATTGTTGCATCTAAAAGTGCCTTAGACCTTTGTGCACCAGTAAAAATTCAATATTCGTTGAGTGGACTTTGTATGCGCTATCAAGATTTACATTTGGGATTGTGGAGGTTTTAGCCCCGCAGTACGATATTCCTTTTAGAATTATGATTTTTTTTAAATAAGTATATATTTCTAGGAAAAAAATCAGGTTTTAAAAACTGCTATATATATAAATCAAGGAATTATAAAATTATTCACGTAATAATATATAAATTCTAACGATTATTTGTCTCAATATGTTTTCGCTCACGCGTTTGTTTCACAACACTAATCAAGAATACGCATTAGGAGTTTAGCACAACGCTCAATGAGAAACAAAAGGACATGATTATGAGTGTTCTTTAAGATTCATGTCCTTGTGCATGCTGGACAGACAACACTTTTAAAGCCTTTTTAGTCCATTGTATATATTGGAATAAGATCTTTTTATACGACTAAGTTATTAATTATATGGCGCACTAGTTTGAGTTGTGACTTGAGACCATATATCACCTCAAATGACAGTTTTCGCCAACTACAAAACATAATCACAATTATAATTATAGTTTCTATATCGATCCCTTTGGGTCAGTCATAGTTATTATATATCTTCAAAATAGAAAATACATGGTTTTGGTCAGAGAATAAGAAAACCTTGTTTTGATTGAAAAGACTATACAATGTTAACTGCAAAAAGGCTTCTCCAGAAATACTTGCATTGTGATTTAGACTGTTACATACAAACTGATTTGCACAAATCGACCTAATCTATAGTCCACACCTGTAATAAAATCTGGAAGTCCTGTGATATCATATGATGATATGATGCAATATGACTGACAAAGTTTCGAATAAAGAGTGCATTGCCCTAGCAAACAAATACTCAATTCTAATGGCCCGATGTTACAGCGTTTTCCACCATATAATTCGTCCTGGCCCGGCGGTTTCTATGAGGAAGGCAAAAAACAAAACCTATAATACTACACAAATAAGAGCTTGAAAGAAAGAAACTAGAGAAGCAGATTACATAGGAATAAGCAAACGGGAAAGGCCAATGAAAATCCGAATGAAGAGTAGAAAAACAAAACAACTATATGGAATTGTAGATGTTCTGCATACTGCTATACTCTTGGCAGCCAAGGAAGTAAGTAAAACGCAGAGGATCAACATTTAGTAAGGCATGCTTGTGCTGCTCAATCTAACCGCTATTGCTATGTTATCGTCTCCACTTAACACTTAGGCACACGCTCGGCCCAAGGCATGTGCTGGAGGATGCATTTGCACATGGTCTATGCATTTCTTTCTAGCCTAGATAAGGTCCAATTTTCTTTTTTAATGTGTATAAAAAAAATGGTCTCAAAACTGTTTTAGCTCATGGCCCATTTTATGTTTGAGACGGGCCTGCTTAGGCGTAACAATTTTCGAAACATTCATATTGATATAACCGTAATCATTGTCAGAATAATAAGTTTGGTTCATTCTGATCGAATCACAGTAAGGAAATGGAAAACCAAAATGCAAATCGTAGCAGGAAATCAGATAAAAGACGTAGATTATGTAAGAAGAGCCCATGTACATGTAGAACCTGAAAACCGAATTGATATAAACGATTAAAATAAAGCGATGTTAAGGAAATATACGATTCAAAGACGAGATAAAATCCGAGATGGAAAAGCGATTAGAATTATAGACCATGAAGTCGAGACGAATCTCTTTCCTTAACTTCTTGAATATTCGCTCTTGTAGTGAGACGGACTTATACGAATTAGAGCCCATAATACAACCATGATAGACGATTCACGCTTCACTCGGTGAACGTCCCTAACGAACTAATAAATCTACCAACACTCTCTAAAACTTACGTTAGGGATTTGCTGGTTTTCGATGAGAAAAACGTTAAACCATGAAATGAGAAAGGGACGAGTTTTTAAAGAGGAGAAGACGAGCCACTTTCCGTAACTGATGCAGCGAGTGCGCACGTTAGCGGAAATCTCGCGAGTATCTCGGAGGCATTATTCTTCTTATTCGTCACGAAGAGAAACTGCGTGTTGTTTTTGGACGAACTACGCGTCGTTTATAACAACAAACGTCATGCTGTTTTATGGAATTAAAATGGCAAAACGTTGGGCTTAATTGGGCCCAAAAAGAACAAGCTCATGGACTATTGCTTCTCCATCTGACCGATGTGGGACTCTTAGAAATATGTTCCTTGTTCATCAATAAGAAACGTAACCAATTACGAGGTTCAGTTGAATCTCTAGGTTTTTTTTTTGAAGAGAATCTCTATGTTTTCTTCTTCGGTTTAGCCTGGAGTCAAGGGTTGGTTTGGTTCCTTTCCTTGGTTTGCTATTCTTCTGGTCACAGATTTGAAGAAGATCTCAAATGCTTTTTTTCTTGCTTCAAAATAAGAAAACATACCAGGAGATAGCTAAGAAGAAGATGAAGTAGACAACGAAGATGGAAAGGGGTTTCATGGCCATTGCCCACTTTGCATGTGTCTGAATTTGTTTTCTTTTTTAATATGTGGTTCAGTGGTTGAACACTCGGTGTTGGTGCTATTTATATATTAATCTTTAGGACCAAACTGTTTTGCTTAGTGATATAGAACCGAACCATACCCAAAACTAAACCAATCGGATTTGAGACAAAAACATTTTTATAAATTTCTTTTAAGTTGCGACAAGATTGGATCTAAGATTTAGTAGGTTATAAACATTTTAAGTTATATCTTAATATATTTTTTTTGAAATTTTTATACAATGTCAGAACTATTATGTATACCTTTAAAAAATTTAGGAGTCAAAGAACATCCGGCTGTAAAATTTAGGAGTCAAGCAACATCCAACTGTGTTTAGAACTGGTCCTGATTACACATATATTATTGCATAAACCATGATGAAACATGCATGATAACTATATTATTTACATTATTACTTCCAAGTGATCACAGATTTACTTGCAGAACCAGATAAAGGAAATCCAAATCAAAGAAACTCTGTTCTACCATGACATCACTTTACTGTTACTGTTACTTAATTTGTTTTTACATTTTTACAAATAAATATTTATTTTGTATAAATGGTAGTATATATTCTATTAAAATTAAAGTACAAAACAATACTTTCCTAAATTTAATTGTTTTCTTACAATTTTCATCTAACACATTTGAACCATTTTATTTATTGTCTTTCCATGTAGTTTGAAAACATTTATTACAGAACTACAAAACAGAAATTACCAATTTTCAAATGTTTTATTATATTTGTACATTTTTCCATTCTTCCTAACTAATTCATTAATGGGAGATTTGCTAAAAACAACCTAAAATTTCAATCTAAACTTAAAAGTGTACCCCAATTTCCAATCAAATGCAAAACTAACATACAAGGGTGGAAAAAGTACTATTTAGCCCTTATGACCAAACAAAAAACAGAAGTGTATTTTACGTTTCTATCCTTTGTTAGTCTACACGTAACAGAAAGAAGTCTACATAAATGTAGACATCGTACGAAGTCTATTCACTCGATAGACTTGTTATGTAGTCTACACCATAATTTTATCTAATAATTTAATTTTAAAAATATATAAAAATAATTTTTTTAATATTTTTAACTAATCATTAATATAATGGATAATATGAAGTAAAAAAATAAAATTTTATATAATTAAACACTTTTAAGGAACATTTAGGGTTTGAGATTTTTGGTTAATGGGTTCGTTAGACCATATTTAAAGTCTACATATATGTAGACTTTTTTTTCAGTCTACACACAATTTAACCTAACCGGATTTAACCAATATAATTTGATGATCAAATAAAACATTTACGGTTTGAGATTTGTGGTTAAGGGGTTCGTAGACATATTATAAAGTCTACATATATGTAGACCTTTTTTTCAGTCTACACACAATTTAACCTAACCGGATTTAACCAATATAATTTGATGATCAAATAAAACATTTACGGTTTGAGATTTGTGGTTAAGGGGTTCGTAGACATATTATAAAGTCTACATACATGTAGACATTTTTTTTCAGTCTACACACAATTTAACCTAACCAAATTTAACCAATATAATTTGATGATCAAATAAAACATTTACGGTTTGAGATTTGTGGTTAAGGGATTCGTAGACATATTATAAAGTCTACATATATGTAGACCTTTTTTTCAGTCTACACACAATTTAACCTAGTATATATATACGATTTCTCAAGCTTTTTAGGTAAAAAAAAAAACTAAACTTCGCCGTATCTCTCTCTAGGCGATTTCCGACAAGATTTCCAGTGATATCGATCCACGCAGTTCCCATCCGCTTAATCTATGTCTCCTCCATCACTCTGGTAAGTTAAATGTCTCTATTCTCTGTTGATAAAAAGTGACCACCTTTACCTTTTTCTCTTTTCAGATCTGAGCCGGTGACTTCTAAGGAATGGTGCTTCTCGTCCAAATCTCTGCTTCCAGTCAGTATCATGGCTTCTACTTCATCTCTCTGTTCTAGCCAGCAAGGGACTGTGCTTCATCTTCCAATGTACGTCTCTCTATCATCTCTATCTCTCATTTAACTAATAACCTAACAAGCTCATCCTTGTTTACTAACTTTTTAGTTTCTTTTGATTCAGATCTGAGTCGGTCAGTCTTAGATCCATTTCTCTAACGAGCATTGCATCCTCTCTAATCCATTTCTCTGCTTCTGGTGAGTCTACTTCGTTTTGAAGTGTAGTATGAAGTTTCGAATTTGTAGACTGAAATTTTGAATTTGTAGACTGAAACTTTGAATTTGTAGACTGATATTTTGAATTTGTAGACTAATATTTTGAATTTGTAGACTGATATTTTGAATTTGTAGACTGATATTTTGAATTTTGTAAACATATACTTTGAATTTGTAGACTTCTGATGTAAACTGATGTTTTGAATTTGTAGTACACTGATGTTTGAATTTATAGGCTTCTCGTGTAGGCTTCATTTTAAATTGTAGACTTCTCGTGTAGAATGCACTTATATAATTATTTGTTTGTGTCTTCTTGGTGCATGTTACAAAATGGATAAGCTTGATTTCCTATCGAGGTTGTATACTCTAGAAGCTCAAGAACTGTGAGTAACAGACGGTTGTATCAAGCTTTTTTACCAGACATATGGTTGTAACAAACTTATGTAATTTGCTTGCAGCAGACTTAAGTATTAGTCTTCTTTTGCAGAAGACTTTTATAGAAGTCTAGTACTCGACTATATATCAAAATATCATCATTTGTATCAATATAGTACTCTTCTTTCAGAGATTTTAATTCATATTCGACCAAAAGTACAATTCCAATACAATCCAGATATTTACATATTAGTCTTCCTTTATAAGAGACTTAAAAAGAAGTCTACTTTTTGTTCAAGAAGACTAACATGTTGGTCTGCACGACAGAAAGTAACATTAGAACTTAAAGTAATAGACCTACGATTTCAACAGAAGTTCATCAAATAAGACAACATCCAAAGCGACAATACAACTGATAAGTTAAATACATAAGACATAAGACAACATCCATAGCAATAAGACACCATCCAAAGCAATAATACAATTGATCAATTCAAACACATAAGAGATAATACATAAGACAACATCCAAAGCAGTAAGACAACACTGGTTTAACTTAGACAGTTTGGATGTGACCTGTTTGTTTGCACTGTGACAATTAACGTAGACTTACTAATATGTCTACAAATGTTTCCTAGTAATATAGCAAAATCAAAAGTATTATACTTTCATAATTACAACAGTTTTTCTATCCAAAATCACTCAAACCCATTAGGATTAACTATTACACACTTTCAAACGAAAAAATTGTGAAAACATTTAATGCATAGTACACAAATTAACTTTTAATGTAAATTTCAAAATAGACTTCATGTTCAGTCTACAACTCTGTAGACTTTCTTTTCAGTTTACATCCGTAGACGGTCAGATAGGTCTACTTTTGGGTTAGTTTTTGCAATTGACCATTTTACGGGTTACTTTTTATAGTTGAAAAAAAGTTGTGATTTTATGTAAGCAGACTTCGTTTTCAGTCTACAACTTCAAAAATGTTAGTTTTCGCTATTGACCAGAATTTTCCAGGATTTAACTTTCAGAGGTAGACTAAATATACAGTCTACATATTTTAATTTTTTTGAATGAGGTTAGTTTTGCAATTGACTATGTTTGACTTTTTAGGGGGTAGACTGAAATGAACGTCTACAGATTTGTAGACTTCAAAAGAAGTCTACTCTCAAATCCGACGAGTTAGTTTTGCATTTGACCAAAATAAAAAAATAGACTTCACGGGTAGTCTACATTTTTTTTCGGGAAGAGAAGACTGCATATGAAGTCTACGTATTAAAAAAAAATAAATATATTTTAAAAAGTTTTAGTCAAACACAAAACTAACCTTTTCAACGCAGTCAAAATTTTGGTCAAATGCAAAACTGACCTCTTTGTAGACTTATGTTGAAGTCTACGGTTCGTAGACTTATGTTGAAGTCTACATATGAAAGGTCAAAAGTTCATTCAAATGCAAAACTAACCTCTTTTGCGTAGTCGTCTTTGTAGGTCTACGTACTTTTTCGTTTTTTGTTGTCAAAGGTTAAGATGTAGACTGTCGGGGAAGGCTACGTTACAAAAAAAAATCTGTTTAGTCAATTGCAAAACTGACCTGTGCGTTGACAAGTAGACTGCACTGTATCTCTACATGAGGGCGTAGACATATAAAACAGTCTACTATCGTGACACAGATCTGAGAAACGACTTAAACCATGAAAATAGTTACCTTTTGCAGTGTGAAGCTCGTTTCGAGCCTTTTCAACCGTCCAAACTCCAATATTGACCAAAATGAAACATTTTGACGATTCACAAGTGAAAAAACACGAAATTATGAAGTTTATGATTATGAAAGAGAGATTTTAGATGGAAATGTAGAGAAAATGAGAGGAAATGAAGATTTGCTTGTTTAGAATGAGAAAAAAGTGGTTGAAAATTCAATTCTAAAGCTTTAAGAGATCAAAAATGGTGGTTGAAAATATTGATGATGATGGCATAGTTGTAATTAAGAAGAAATGTTTAGGGTGTATTTGGTTTTTTGTATTTTTCGAAATTAATAATAAATAAATAATAATGGCAAATTTGTAAATAATTCAAAAACTTATGGGTATTATGGAAAATTCATTGATGAATAGTAACTAAAAAAAAAAAGAGGTTGGTTTTGCATTTGACTTGAATTTTTAGGTTGTTTTTGAAAAAACCCCTTCATTAATTATCTTTACTTAATAATTTTACAGCATTTTTACATCTTAACCATATTAATTTGATATATTTAAAATGAATTTGCTCGTGAAAAAAATCAAAAAAAATTAACAAAGAGTTTTTAATTTGTTTATAGAATCAGTTAGGCATAGACATTTGAGTATCCATTCAGGTGCTAATCGTTTCTTTTGGGTATCTTTTTTTTTTTTTTTTGAAATTAGGCCTCGCTCGGGGTCATATAAATTTATGAGTGGATTTCGATTCGGGTCTTTCTGGGTCTAGATGAGTTCGGTTATGATGTAAAAGAACCTAAAAATATTCAAATAACCAAGGTATCTGAACGAGTTCGGATATTTGTACTAAAATAACCATTTTTACCAATTCGGTTTGGATCTTTTAGAATATTAGTTATGTGGTGACATATATATATAACATTAATAATTTAAACAATGTTAATATATAAAAGGTAAGAACCAATACCCGCGCATGCGCACATATCAAGCTCTAGTATATTATTAAATTTAATATATTTTAACTCATTAATTTTATAGTTTATATTGAATAACTTTTGAACCGTTAATTGTATCACTCACATTTTTTAAACATGATCCGATCCTCCACATGAGTGTATTTTTGTGAATCAATTTTTTACTGTATGATATTATTATTATTATTAATGAAATTTTGGTTTTATATATTTGGTACTATTTTAGTTATTTTACAATTAGCATTATATTACATTTTCATGTTTATTAATTAATTACTTATTAATTAATGAAGAAAACTTGCCTGCTTTAATTAGCTATTTTACGTTTAACATAACACAAATCCGTCCATATTAATTAATTTTGTCATGTTTATTAATTAGTTATTTTAATATTATGTTTAAATTAATTAATTTGCAACGATTTAGGTATGTTTTAATTAAAAAAATTATAAATGCTAAAATTTACAATTAACTAATTTACTATATTTATTAATTAACTATTTTAAGTTTATGTTTGTACTGGATTTGTTGTAGATTTGATTTACAGAATTCTTTATTAAATTAAGAAAATCTGGTAAATACTTAAAGTTAATTAGATTTAGTTATTATTTTAGTGACATTGAGATGGAAATAAATAATAATTTGAGGGTTATTTAGAAGTAAACTCCTCTTTTAATAAGAGAGATTTTGTTCAATAAAATATATCTTTGTAGAATGTGTTTGGCTACATAATTTTTTACTTATTGAAACTAAGATAAAAATAAAATTTTAGTAAAACAAAAATATTGAATAGAACTTTTAAACATTTTCAAAAACCTGGTTATTTTAATTTTTTTTATAATTGGCACAAAATTAATGTTGATTAACTAATAAATAAAATTTATATCAATATTATTG
Source organism: Moricandia arvensis (assembly GCA_905132765.1). Classification (NCBI taxonomy): domain Eukaryota; kingdom Viridiplantae; phylum Streptophyta; class Magnoliopsida; order Brassicales; family Brassicaceae; genus Moricandia; species Moricandia arvensis. The sequence goes on from CAJHQP010011409.1 coordinate 10,213, forward strand.
TAATATAATTAATGATATATTTTTATTTTTAATGTAATATAATTAATGAAATAGCGAAACTGAGTAAAAATGGAATGAAAATTAATATAATAATTTGTTGAAAAATATTAAGTTTATTTTGTATTTGAGTTTTAATACTAATATAGATAGCCTTCAAGTTAGATTACTTGGATCACTTGATATTATTACTTCCGGTTTTTTATGTGACATTTATTCGTCATCATATTATTACAATGGATCATAATATAACCATTACATCATGGATTCACTTCCACATATAATGTTACACAAACCATGATGAAACATGCAGGATTCAAATACCACCACTAAGAATGTTGTCATTAGGTATGGCGCTGCAGTAGTCGCATAAGCATTTAACATGACCGCCCTCTCCCCAAATGCATGTTCCACCTTGTGCACTCTTGTCCTTACGGCAATTTGTATAACAAAACGACGGAAATATCTCAGGCGCACAGAAGCTAAAAACCCACATCGCCGCCGTATTCTTTCAGGCACTCGTCATCCTGCGCCTCTATCTCCGGCGCTTCTGCTCAATGCATACAGAGACAAGAGTTGAGAAAATAGGAAATCACATAGTATATAATAAAACGTGTGCTGCAGTGCAATCACCGAGATAAATACTCTCTGGATCATATGAATCACAAAGTTTAACAAATATGTGAAAGAAATACGGAGTTAGTTAATTAATTTACCAAAGATAACCAAAAACATGATGAAAAGTATGGCGAAGGAAGAAACTGATTTTGTTGCCATGGCCATCTTCTTTGCGCTATCCCTCTGCTCTTTACTTCCTCTCTTCAACGTATGTGTAAAATGAACTTGGCTTTGTATTATTTACCTTTCTCGTTGGGGAAAATAAATCTATCTTATTAAAGTAGAAGTACTTTAGGATTTTGTTTGGAAACATGAATAATAAGGATTGTTTGGATACATGGATAGCAGTATTAAAAATACTTCCTTTTATTTACAAATTTAGCCTTTGCATTTACAATAAATTAAGTACTTCATTTTTATATTTTTTTATTTACAGATTCTGTTACTGCATTTAAAATCAATTTAAATTAAATAATTACAATTCCAAAGTTTTATTTAACCAAATCGATATTTATATATTGACAATTAAAAATTTTAGTATGTTGTTTCATTTCAAAATAAATTAAAAAAAAACAGCAAGTTAATATATGAATAATACAATTACATTAAATTGCATCAAGTTATACGTTTTGAATATAATATTATGTATAAGTAAAAAAAATATAATCAACATCTATATTATAATATAATATTCTATTCTATATGTAAATAACAAAACATAAAAATATACAAAAGATTTTTTTATAAAAGCAGCGGTTTAATAAGTTTATGTTGAACACAAGTTAAATCAAAAACCCGCGCAACGAGCGCGGGTCAAATTCTAGTTATCATTAAAGTCGTTTAGCTGTCATCTATCTTACCTAATTTTCATTGTTTATATTAATTTAATATGTTGCATATTAAGTGTCATTTTAATTTTATTCACACGAATTAAGAAAATAATTAATTTTTACATATTTTCTATATAAAAACACAATTACTTATACATATAACTATATTTCGACCAATAAAAAATAAATAACAATAGAAAGTAAATAAACTTTGCATCGAAAATCGAAAATGACATTTATTTTGTAACATTTTTTTACAATAACACTTAAAATGAAACAGAGAGAGTAATTTTCTTTTCACTTAAGACATGACAATAATTGATTCTTTTTAATTTCAACTTTTGTGTTCTCAATTCATTTAGTATTTTTATCAAGTTGAATATATATTAATTTAATTTCCATTATTTTATTTTTCTTAATTAAAAGGAAGCATTTTTTTGTAACACAAAAAAGGTTAGGTAAGATAACTATGGGCGAAGGAATCATTTAGATGTCATCATTCAGTACTTTAACATATACCTATAAATCATATTATATTATCCTAATCTAAAAAGTAGGTTCATCTTCTATAAAAACGTGACAAAAGTTGAACTTGTATTGCAGAGAATTTTGAACTGCCCTGACTAACTCAAATAAATCCGCCCAAAACACTTCGATGAATGAAGATAACTCAAATAATTCCGTTGATCGGCGCCCTACATAATTCATTTAGAGACCTCTTAACATTACACCACTCAATCCCCAATCTTCCTCATGAATTTTTCTTGAAAGAGTTTTATTTAAATAAAATACTATTTAGACAATTCATAATGTTTTTAATGTTGGTTTCTCAATCCCACTGTGAAATTACTTTAGGTTCTTGAGATTGTCGGCACGTTTGATGGGTTAAACCAAGGTAATTCACCTGTGAGATAGAGTGATATATTTGATGCAAAATACAGATCGACATGCAGTAACATATCGTACATGAATATAGTCTCTCGTACTTGAAGTAGAAACCCACTGTATTTAAGATCAATCAGACTCTCATAACACTGAGTAATCAAACCTACAATATTACATCACAAAGTATCAGTCAAACTGAAGACGATGGTTGAGGAAGGGAGTTAATTCTCATGTAATATTACTTATTACTGTAGAAAAGACATCCGAACCTAACTTGTTGAAGATTCTCCTTACTGCATCTCTCGCTGTCTTCATCTCAATCTCCATGTGTCTGTCTCAGTCTTAGCTATTTCCTCTTCATCAATCTTCATATCTCTAGTGTCTCATTCTCTCTCTTCATTCCATCTCTCTAGCATTTCTCATGCGAAACCTCAATTTGCCCAATTCAATTTTGTTTAGTTTTAGGATCGGGTCGGGTCGAAACTATGTGGGTGGGCAATCACTGTTTGTAAATCGCGTTTTTAAAAATCTGAAAGTTCAATTAGAGAGGGGGGACTAGGCAGACAAAACAAAGTGAAGAAATTTATATTTTCAGGTGGTTTCGTGAAGAGGGTGTTAAGTTTGGGTGGGTACAAATAGGGTTTATATATCTACAGGTGGTTTTAGGTAGTCATCCCCAATGAAAATATGAATGAAGAGGAGAAACCAGAAACAACTATATGAATTATATATCTTTCCATGTTTTTGTAGTCGCTAGTTAATATGTTTGCATACTACTCTTTTGGCATGCGCTGTGATACTGGGACTAACTGCTATGTCATCGTCTCCACTTAACACTTAGGAGTAATCTTTTGACCTTGTGGTTCTCCAGCTGCACACATTCATATTGACGAGGTTTTTTTTACCGAAGAGCTGTAATGAAATGGAAAACGGAGGCGCAATCGTGGCAAACAATTAGACAGAAGACTTTGATTATGTAAGACGAGCTCATGCACCACATCATCAAACATCTACAAATAGTAATATGTTTTTTACAATGCCAAATATTTAGTCCAATATTAGTAAGTGATCTTGTTTTCTTAAGAAAACATATTTAGTGCAGTACCAAATCCACAACAAAGAAACTATGTTTAACTTCTCTACCTAGACATCGCTTGTCACTTAATGTGGTACATTGGACTTTACTTTAATACGTCATACTAGGATTTCATGTTGGATTATATGAATATAGTTTAAGATTTTTTTTTTAGAATTCTTAAATTGGTGGGTTGAGCCAAACTAAGCACTAGTGCAATGCATGACCGACTCGCAAAGATCCAAATAGCAAGCTATTTTAGTGGATCTTCACCCTTAAAAAATAGAGTTAATATCGTATGAGTCAATGACCCATATATCAGATATTAAACTGATAAGAACAGATACTACACTTGATCTTAGCCAAAAGGCCGAGAAATGTATGAATTTTAATGAGAGACTCAGCTTCATTATATAGTGCAATCTTTCTGATCAATGCCTCTCTATCTTACCGATGTGGGACTTTCAGAAATAACCTTCTTAGTAATAGGAAACGCAACCAATACTACGGTTGAGTGTCCACTGTTTTCTTCTTGGGAAAGAAGATCTGAAATGCTGTCTTGCTTCTTCTATCTTCTTGTGTTCTGTGTGAATCAACGTTATTGTTATAAACTCATCAAATCTGCAATGATGCAATAATTTTTCATGTCAGAAATCAAATACAAGGTTATACAGACAAGACTCGAGCACTATTTGTGATATGATCCAATCACGTGAGAAGGAGCTGGTACCTGCAAAATAAAAGAGAAGGGAAAGCAGTTACACTCAAGAAAGGTTAGTTAGTTGGTTGGCTATTGTGGCTTGCTTCTCTTTGAGAGTAAGATAGCTTTTCTTTGTAGTTTCTCTGTAATTCTGCTGTTATCATCAAGAACTAACACTGTTCATATCAATTTGCTGATGATTGTCTTGTGCCTAGCGATTCGGAAATCATGAGACCTGAGTTTTAAGTCTTCAGAGTTCACAACCTCATGTATTGATTTAAGGCAGCTTGGCATGGTTTTGCTGGCTACTGTCTATTATGGACCCAGGTTTTAGGCAGTGTTGTCGCTACAAAGGTCTGAGCTAATGTAGTCAAGTTGTCTTCCTATAGCTAACACATGGCGATTATGCTACTCATCATGTTGAGTAATGGAATGGACGCTCTCTGCACACAAAATCTCTGATGCATTCCAGCTACAGTTACAGCCAATGCAGAAGATAGAACGCTCCAATCTCCTGTTTGTCCTTTAAACGTAGAGAATGCAGCAGTTGCAGAGTAGAATCCCACCAAGAAAAAGAGCACTTTCATGGGAAGATCTTACCATATCTTCACCACCAGAAGCTTAGTTATGAGCTCTTGTATGGCTCTTTGATTAGTCTTGGACGTCTGGAGTTCTTATTGCTTTAAGATCCGGATATGAAAAGATGTCTCTGACACTCTTTGGCAAGAACTTACTACCACAGTTAGGTAATGTCAAATCTCATGGAACAGGTAGAAAAAATGTTGGTCTTCTTATAGATGAAATTTAAGATAATGTCTACATTTGAGAACAAAGCTGACCATAAGCAGAAGGTTAAACAGTTTTTGTCTTCATTTCTGTATAATCCGTGTTACATGGACAGTC